>JANHGB010072468.1:0-20001 GCA_026283785.1 Coracopsis vasa
GGAAGAAGGAAAATGCCTGGGTTTATTGCCCTTTTTTAATTCATTAAAAGCTCCTTCAATCCCATGAATAGAGACAGAAGGGTAATGCCACAGGTGCATAAGTATTTCTTGCTTCAAAAAAAGGTAACACTGAAAATGTAGGGAATAACACTGGAGCCATTCACAATTTATATGAATTGATTTGAAGAAAACTTTTTCTATCCTCAAATTTGTATGTGGAGATCTCTGTATTTTAAAGATGTTTGTAATTTAAACTAATGCACATATCTTTTCATAAAAAAAAATAATTACTTCTTTCAGTCAACATTTGTTTACCTTCTTAAATATTTGGATGAGAATAGCTTTCCATGCACAACAAGAAAAGCAGAGCATTGTTCTAAAATATCATGGAAGTAAATTTCTCTAGCGCAATGTAAAATCAGAACAACTTCTGATCTGACCATCTGTTGATCTTGGAGCTTTTCGCAGGAGAAACCTGTTACCAGTTTAACCAGATGATACTAGGGAATAAATTCTACTAATGAGCATTAAATAATACAATAGGTAAGGTGATGTTCAGTAACAAAGTTGATCACTTTTACTGGAGAAGGTAAGAAAGGTTAAAAAAAACCAAAAAAAATAAAAGACAATGCTTATTCTAAGGAAGAAAGGAGAAATATACAAATTATAAATTAGTCTTCATGCAGAACCCCAGGGCCCTGCTCCTTTCCTTCTACTCCAGTTTTATGAGACTGGAGCTTTATGTACACATAAAATTTGCACCACTTCATCCTCATATCTGTAAAGCATCAAAACTTATATAGTGTAGTTACATTATACTTCTGTATTACTGATTATTACAGTCTAGCTTAGGCTAATTTGGAAGCTTTTTTCATGGAAATAAAACCATCCGTGTTAGAACTTATACGAGTATAATTATGTTAGTGATAAAAAAAGAATGACTTCTTTCTCCCAGCTGCCACTCTTGTGCAGAAAGATCCTTCTGAGCCAGCCCTTACCTGCTGCTTTTTATTTAGGATATAATTTTTAAGTGCTGGCAAAGAGAGGCGTATAGCTTTGGGTGCTTTTTTGGCATGCTCAGCAGACATTAAAATCTGAATTAAACAAATAAAAACCACCCAGAACACATCTGCCTAAAACAGCCTCCTATTTTTCAGAGATGAATACAATTTCTTTTCTACTATGCAACCCATATGCAGGGGTTTTAATGCTTATTTTATTTGGCTAGTTAGGCATGGGGGTAGTTGCAAGGAAGGGGGAGCAATACTGTTAGTTTTGCATCATTCCTTTTCATTGATTATTCGTCTTTTGAATCACTTTCCCCAGATGTGGTAGCTTATGTTTTCAGCAGATTAATTTTATTTACCTTTTAATGCTCTGTGCTCCTTTATTATATTTTAAGTTTGCTATTGATCTTTCAGTTTGGCTGTATATATAAATGCTATGAATGGGTGATTTAAATTCTTTCTGCTGACCACTTATACAGGTTTTATGTTACCTTGGTGCCATAGAGGAAATTTTTCACGCCACTATTATTTTTATGTTCCTCCAGATGAAATTCAATAGATTCATGTAATTTCCTCTCCTCCTCTGTCAGGGAAGCAACACTGTCATAGATTCCAGGGATCTGAATATGACCTGTACAAGGCTGTCTACAAAATAAGAGATATCAGTGCAAGTGGGATTTATTTCTTCCACTTGGCAATCACAGCACCTTTTCTCTTCCGCCAAACTCTTTACTGACTGAGTAAGCCTACCAACTAACTACTAACAACTGCTTGCATCCATCGAGTTGTGGCACCTAACTTGATGTATTTTCATATTTATAAAGAAAACTATTGAACTGCTCTTTATAGTATGTGGTGTGTCAGCCCAACTGCTGACATGAAAACATCATCCTACTGAGATACAAATCAGCATTAAAACATCAGGTGTTGCTACCTGTGTATGTATTCAAGTTGTCAGCAATCCTTAAATGTTCTTGATTGATGTGTGACTAGCATCAGCTTAACAGGCACATGTCTGAGATCCTGGCCTTACTGGGACATTTCTTCCTCAGCTGCTGCCACAATAGCTATGCTGAGATTTGGAAACCTGGGCATCTTGCTTCAATTAGACTTGCCTTACTTGGGTCAAATAAACATGGCACTAATCTTTGTTAAGATGATTGCTAGCCATTGTTTCCCAGTTGCTCCTGAGTAATGAAGCATGTTATTACCCAGCAGAGCTATCAGGTCCATCAGCGGCTCATGAATAATGCCTCCAAAAGTTTCAGAGTGAAGGTCCTTGCTACCACATTCAACCTGTACCAAAAACACTGGTTATATAAAACACTCCCTACCTTATTCTTCTGTGAGTGGTTGCTTTCTATCACAACTGGTAGCTTCAGTTTTTTAAACAAGGTCACAAAAGAATAGAAAATTATTATGTGTTTCTATTTATAAAATGGAAACATCATCTTTGGTAAAGAGAAGATAGGGCTGTGTTGTTAACTACTAGAAAGAGAAATTAATCTGTCTGTAGCACTTAACAGGCATTTGAGAGCAAGGGTCCCTCTCCATTCCCGCTTTTGCTTCAGTAAAATTAAATACTTCCTAAGTGACACACTTGCATATTACTGTTTCTAACATTGCAGAATAAATTCAAGTTCTCTATCCCTTCTATTTAATGCAAAATCTTCATAATAAAGGCAAGAAAGAACCTTACTTGATTTGCATTAAGAAAATACATGTCCAACCTTAATTTCAGATTGCAGCAAATAAGAATTTAGAAGTCTCTTGAATCATACAGCTTTAGAATAGGAAGAGGCATTTGGTTTATTAAATGGGTTCTTTTTCCAGACACATTTTCATACTCAGGTTTATCATAAACTATTTTCCTGCAACAAATTTCTTTATTTTTCTCAAAACCTCATTACAGCCAACTGTTTGGTAGCAGGCAGAGATCATTTTTGATGTTTTAATAACATCATTTTTCTTAACCAACACTTAAAAGAATTGAATCAAGGCTGTCGGGTCCCTTTCGGTTAAAAACCGAATTTCATTCTTTTTCAGACATAAAGGTTAATGCAGATTTTTCTTCAGTTACAAAGTGCTTTAATCTTCTCTCTGACTTCCTTTTATGCTTCATCAGGAAGTTTCCAGATGAGAAACTTCTGGTCTTCATTTCACAGTAGCTCATGTTGGCTGCTAAATATACTACAGTCCACTGTTATTTGCTTCTGGCAATGGTTACAAAAATTTTGTGTGGCTTTTAAACCCAGAGATCCAACTAAAATGAGTCCCTTTAGGCAATCACATTGCACTAAGCAGTGTCTTCTGCAGAAGGGCAGAGCAGCAGAAGAAATGGTTTTGGAGTGAGAGAGTCAGGGGGTATAGGGACAAAGCTGCAAGAGAACAGAGTTGATGTACAGAGGGAGTGATGAGAAAAGTCTGGGAGAGTGGCAGGAGAGTAATGGTATAGGAAAAGGATTGAGGAGAAAGAGGCAGTTGGAGAAATTATGATTGAAGAGAAATTAATGAAAGGCTAGTTGAACTGAAATGAGGAGGGAAATCGGCACAAGCCAAAAACAGTATCGAAGAAAGCTCTGTATTTTTAAATATTAAGCTCACTCTCAGTCATTCTCTGCATGCAGATGCAGATGTGATTGTAGATGCAGATGTGATTGCAGGTACATCACTGCTTTCTGCTCAGGGGCTCAGTTAAAACGAACCTGTGTCCTTTACCTCAACAAAGAAGCAGGCATTTCCCAGCTTCCATATGTAAGGGCAAGCTTCTTGTTGCTGAGCCAGAGGCTGTCTGAAATCACAACATAATCAACATCAGAGAAAAACCACTGTTCTTCTTCTTGAAGTAACTTTTCTAGCCCCAAGGACCCTGCTTCTTCCATGCCTTCAATTACAAACTTGAAGTTCATTGGCATAGCCTAAATGAACATTAGAGAAATCTACGTAAGGAGCAAGCACTTTCAAAAATAAATAAATAAAATCAGAAGCAGACTGGCTTGTAGTACATGCTGTGTTAGGAAAAGAAGGACTTAGGATATACAGTTTGCTTCAGTAGAAAGGGCAGTAATAGATACATAGTTTTCCAGAAAAAAAAAATGGTTTTCTTCATGTTTTTATCTGCTTTTCAGTTTTGAAGGAGAATAAGTGATTTTTTTTTTCCTTCTTTGTGTTTTCAGCAGACTTGCTGGACTGTCTCATTAAATTGGCTTTCTCTCAGTGCTATTAAACATTCTAATTGCTTTGGAAATTCTAACTGTGTAATAGCAGTTACATTGTCACAGAAAATTTCCTGCCTCTTTATTTCCAGTGTTAGTGCCCATGTGGGAAGCACTGGCAGAGGTGCACTGCTGTGGTTATCCCAACATGTTATCTACGGCCAGAGTTACTCACATGGTGGAAAAAAGGCTGCTGGTGATTCTACTGTAATTGTCTTTTTAGCACTCATGAATTCATTTGCCTACTAGTTTATAAGGCTGCATTTCTGAGGGTAATTAGAGAACTTCTATTATTGAATAGTGCGAGTTAGAAATGCTGACGCTTCCCACAGGAGATGATACAAGTTTGAACTTAGTTTCCTGTTCCAATTCATTTTCTCATTACAGGCTTTAAGATGTTTTCTCTTTTGATTCAATACTCAGCTTAAATGCAGGAACAAATGTGTAGAATTAAATGAACCTGTGTTATGGATGGATACACCAATGGTTCATCGAGCAACCACAAAAAAATTGGAAACAAACTATCCATGAATATTGTTTGATGGGCTGTGCTGTTTTCTAGGGAAAGACTTCATATAACAAAGATTTTATTTGCTTGCTTGTTAAAATGCCAAAATAGCTGTTAGTGATTTGAAAAACTAGAAAGATGAAGACAGCCCCATAACCATATCCACTTCCAGCAGCTCATCTGTGGGCAAATAACATGTGTTTGCTAGCGCTTGAGAGACACTGAGTTCAATTCGGTCCTGTCGATGCAAGAAAAACATTAGTTTTCCAGAAGGCTGCAAAAGGACTTTAGAGGTCAAGATCTAATGCTCAGTTTGTGCTATAATGTCATAAAAGAGGCACAAAACTGTTTCTCAGCAATCTAACAAAATGTGTCGTGAAAATTCACCTTATCAGATGCTTGCTAACCATGTTAAAAGTTTCAGCTGTGTGTTGGTTTAGCTTTGCACTGGATATACAACTAGCCCAAAATTATTAAATATGCAGACTGATTTAAAAATAACTATGTTGGTCATTGTAGTAATTCAGGCAAAATTTTAACTCATAGAGATATGTCAGTCTCTAAGCGAGTGTATTTGTACTTGGCTAATGCACACATTCAAAGCATTTGCTTTGATAAATCTAACACGTTGAAAGAATAGCCTATTATGTACGAACAGGTTTAGACACTTCTTGTCTTCATACATACATATAAATTGAAGGTAACTTGTAGGTAGACAAAACCAAAGATCAGCAGACTGTAACAGCAAAGATGAGTCTTCATGACCTATCTGCACTGCATGTTATTTTACCATTTTAAAAGCTCTCAAGAGAATAGGTATCAAAGCTGTTTAATATATGTAATACGTATTGAATGCTTCCCTCAGTGTGTTTTCCTCTGCAAGGCAATGACAGCAATACCATATTTACATTGCATACAGACTGTTCAAAACAGAAATGCTCACAATCAGACTCTTGCTGGAGTGGGATCTGTGGCCTGGATATAGCATTAGAAATAAGCTAATATTTCCAAAATGTATGTAGTCTGTTGAGACAGAGATGTACCATCTAACTCACAAGAATGTAAAGGTATCCCTCCAGAGATGTTGTAAGAATAATAATAGTAATAGTAATAATAATAATAATTCTCTTGATACCTACTAATTTCAAGGCTTTAAATGTTTCCACTGCATTTATCCAAGCTAGGACAGGTCCTTTATTATCTATTGCTCCATGCCCATAGAGATTTCCTTAGAAAGAAAAGAGGAAAGTTTTTAAACAAGCTTTGAAACTTCTCTTGTCACTTCAATGGAATCAGCAAATTCCTGCTGCCATAGAAGCTGTAGTGATATGTCAAGTAAAGTGTCAGGAGAGTCAGGATTTCATCAACTTGTTTTAAATATGGTGATGGGTGTTTCCTACTGGACTGGTACACTTCTCTTTTTTTCCTTTCTTTTATATTGTCATGGTTTAAACCACTGCAGTGTTATCAGCATTGTTCTCAGACTGAAGCCAAAACACAGCACTGCACCAGCTACTAGGAAGTAAACCACAGCAATCTGTTACAGCTGAAACCAAGACATATGTACATCATGTCGTGGTTTCAGCTACATGCCAATTTCTGAGCTTCATTTTTATTCTTAAGAGCTCTTTATTCACACCAGACATAATGTGAACACACCTGAAGTGTTTGCACAATACGCAGCTTCTGTACACACCAGCCAGCCTAGGTAACAAGCAGCAAAAGCCCCACAGATAAATGCCACAATAATAGCTTGAAGCTACTAGTCTAGGTATGTAACTTTAAGTGTTTGACTGTACAGTCAGTGACAGATTTCAGTTTCAGGTACAATGGTAAATTTCTGTGACAGTCTCCACTGGACGCATAAGAGTTACCCCACTAAGGCTGTTTGGAACCAGTCCCACCCAATAGGAAAGGGCAGTTTAATGGTTGTAGCACAGGTTTGGGAATCAGGATTTCAGGGTTCTTAGAGTCTTACTCATCTGCTGACCGTCTATCCATTATTTTTGTTCCTTCAGTGGATGGGGCTTTTCATGCTCAGCTAGCTGAAGTGGAAGGATGATTACATTAAGAGGGGCTTCACATTCTTCCACCATAAATGCTCTATGCTCCAGTGTGGCAAGTGGAGATACTAAAGGATCATGAAGTGAGAACAGGAAGTGCAAGAGAGGATAACAGTTGATACAACTTAATAATTTGAAGCAGAAATGGATTCTCTATTAAATACTTTATAAAGCAGCATTGACAGCTCATGTGGCTCTTCCACACCAATCAGGCAATCACTGATGAGTCTTACTAGTCACATCATCAAGACTCAAGGCTGCCGGATTTGTCCCAGAGATTTCCATGGGAGAAGTCCTCGTGCTTTAGTTAAATATACAGGGAGCCTCCTTCCACTCAATCTCAGTTGTGTATTCAAACAATGATACAAAACTTATGACACACCATTGATTTCAGCCAGTGTGTAAGGGTCAGTTTTCCAGCCATCTTCCTTCTTGGCAGGCTGCACATCCACATGACCATAGAAACATACAGTGGGGCTTTGTGGATCCTCCGCCAGTTCCCCAAGAATTACAGGAGGCAGTGGGAGGTCCTGGCCATCAGGCAGCTGCGGAGAAACATTAAAAAAAGAAACTAAGGAAAAACAAACCTTTGAAAACTTTCAAACATCATTAAAACACTCTGTAATTCTCAGAAGTGAAAATATTTCTGCATACTCAATTGGCTGTCATTTGTTCAGGTGCACAAATCAGACTTTAAAACCAGCTCTAACCTACCAAGAGAAATTAACTTTTTTCTCCACCTGTTTAGATTCTGCAGGGACTTTATGAAGCTCTTCTAATATTTTACTGTCATAAATGTCCTTGTTACTAAAGTCTTACTTTGTAGCACTGAGGAAGACAAAACTGGCTGTTTGCTGTAGTGAAAAAGGATATACTGTGACACTGAAGTAGCGAAAAGCCACACAAATTAATTTGGGGTTTGATTTCACCACAGACAGAGGGCAGGAGGCCTGTAACCTCAAATACAAAAACAAAACCAAATTTTGCTGGCAGGAGGCAGCTATTTCAGACTGGTTTGAAGCAGCTTAAGACTCTAAGATAATCCTGTAGCATACTGTGCAGAACAGATCTCCACATTGGCCAAGAGAGGCTGAATGTCTCACAAAAGAAGTAAGTGAAGGAATGTGTGTGCTCCCTTGTATTCACCAGTAATATCAGTCTGCATTGGCCTATTGCAACCAAAAAACGTAGCTGCTTTTTGCTAAGCAATCAAAGGAAAAACCCATTTTGTGAAACATTATTTTTGCCCTCGGCAGAGGGAAGTATCCCTGGTCTCTGCTCCAACAACAGGTAATCCATTCCCGCTGCTGCCGACACAGACTTTTGCTGTATATTTTTGGCAATCATAACTGCATGCCAAGCATGCAGTTTTCAACTGAAATGCATTCAGTACAACTTTTTATTACAACATTTCATTAAACTGAAATGCATTCATTACAAATATTAAATGACATAACCTGAAATATTAAAGCATTGCTGTGATGCAAGTCCTTCTGCTAAGACTCACAATCTTTCCCATAAGCCTCAGGGGATGGAAAAGGGAATCACTATTAGTGAACTTCTGAATTCCTGTTAGAATAGAAATCTGACAGCCTCCAGCTACAGTAAGGTAAGTAAATTAAAGGCAAAGATTCCTCAGAGATTAACTCGTGTGCTGCTTTCCAACAATCACTAAGAAAATGGCTTGAAGCATTTGTTAGAAGTTCCCAAACCCAAAGGTGATGCTCAAGATAGCTAGCCCTTTCTGTCGGGCAACATTTTCCTTGTAAAAGCTACCACCCTCATATAGGCACTTTGGTGAAGAATGGTGCATTAGCTATCATGCTTCATTACTCAGAAGAATGTAAAAATGAGCCCTGGTGAAAAACTCAGGCCTTTTACTTTAGCAAACTGCTTCCCTCCAGTTAAAATCATCAAACTGTCCATGCTATGCAGAGAGCATCTATTTCCATTTGGATTGCCTGTGTAGTCTTCCAAGTCTGTTTGCAGACAGTCTGAGGAGGGACTGATTTCAGTAGGTATCACATAGCTATGGGACTACTGATAATTTGTTATTTAGGTACCAAAAATATCAGTATGTCATAACATGCCTACATAGCCATACATACATACATACATAGTTACATATGCCATACATAGCACTGAATGCAATAGGCAGACCAAGTGTGCAAATATGATGTTTTAAATGCAAGAATCAGACAAGTACCTGATGTGACCCCAAGTTTACTACATTAACGATGGCTCCAAGTGCCACAAGTCTGCCAGCTGCCAGCGCCATCATTCATATTACTTCTTTCCTCAGATCTGGTTGAATAGAATCGCTTTCCACAGCCACTCCTTAAGATCCTACACAAGGAGGAAAGAAGCGGAGTTAAATCACCTATGATGCTGCTGTGTTTGGCCCTTTAACATGAGAAGTGTCACTTTGGAAGATGGTTTAATTTCTATGCCATCACAGCAATGTCATGGATGCTATAACGCTTCAAAATTGAGAGGAACTGCTTAGATGGGTCCCCAGGATTGAGAGTCCTGATTTTCTAAACAAGGAGTGTACCCACACTTAGGCATTGGTGCTTTCAACCATGGATCTAAAATCCCATGGAAGAGGAGGTAGACTAGATGCTGACCATTTTGCATTGCAGAAATTGCATTATGTATGAATTACCTCAGTGATCCCCATGAGGATTCAGAAGTGCTCATCACTTTAAAGCATAACTGATACTGACTGGCATAATTATGTTTCTGCCTCTTCACAGGGAAAATGAAAAAAGGAAAGCACAAACCAGCATGGGAGCAAGACTCCTCTCACTGTCAAGAGCAAACCTACATTAATCAATGCTGAGGTAAAGCAAGTGAGAGACCATCCTGTTTGCTTGCTTCTCCCATGCACACGCATTTTCTCTCAGTGGAGCCTCTCTCTGCACACACTCAAAGTTTGCCTGCAGCCATCTGGCTTCTGGAAGTCCATGCAAATCCCTCTTCCACCCGAAGGGTCCTCAGCACAGACTGTCCCCTTGCAGCCTTGCTTCGTGAAGCACGTGTAGCACACCTGATGCCAGATCTGGAAATCTGCTCATTACCTATGTGGCAAACACTCATTTGGCACATAAAACACAGGCCATTGTTCATCAATGTACTGGAAAATCTCTGTTTCCAACGCTGAAGTGGATGGTGAAGACATTACTGCCTTAGAGAGTTTCCCAGAGCTGAAGTCATAGAATGGTTCAGGTTAGAAGGGACCATCTAGTTCCAACTTCACTGCCAGAGGCAGGAACACCTTCCACTAGACCAGACAGAGGCTATCTGAAAGTTAAAGATAAAATTCGACGTGTCAGAGACATCCTGCAATATGCACTTCATTTCAGTTCTAGAAAGCACAGATAATTGTAAAGTGCTGAGCCTACTCAAGCCCCCGTTAAGTTCACATCAATTTTCAATGCACAAACTTCAAATTGTATGTTCAGGGAAGACTTGCAAACATCAACACACACCAGCAGCCCAGGGAATTCATCTTTCTTTTTCTTCATTTCCAGAAGAATGGGAGAAAAATGGATTCACTGACACATGTTGCATATTTTACATGAATAAGGTAGAGCTATCCTGACACAGGAGAGTATCAGACAACAAATAGCTTTTGCAGTTGAGTAAGAACAGTGTCAATACTGAAACACTTTGTAAGTGCAGAAGTCATTTAGTACTTGCAAACCTCTCTGCCACCTTGGTTTTGACAAAACAAATGAATATTTAAAATCCATAAGATTTTGAAAAGTGTTTTCCTTCCTTCCTGCAGTTTTCCCTTCCTGCCTCCTTGAAGTTCCTGCTGCAGGTTCTTGAATTGGTGTTAGCAGAGTAATACTTGGCTAGTTAAATCCTTGGCTGGCTAAATTCAGAATAGCTGCTGCATTGTGGTGTGCAATGGGATAAACTCCAAGGTCAAAACCCAACACTTTGAATCTAATAATATTCTACACTGGTAACAAAATGTGTAGTTGCAGGTCCATCCACAATTCCATAACTTTGATGCATTGCTAAGGTGATAGGCTATGGTAATACTAATAATTTTAATTGCATTTCTCTGATGAGAAGATAGATTGAAAACCCAAGCATGATGAACAAAAGGAGGGAAACATCCTTCATTTTCCACAAAGCCTGCAAATGCCTTAGTTTCATATGTCTTTTATTCATTCTTTCTACTTTGCCATTTCCAAACCTCAGTTTGAAAAATATTTTCAACAGAGGCCACTCTATGTGCCCTCTTTTAATCTACCATGGAAAATCAGACAGTTGCTTACAAAAAAGTACCTTTTGGGTATGCCATACTTAAACAAGGAGGATCATAACGCAGGTTACACATAACATGGCTACTAGAGTGATGAAGCTCATGAAATGCATAAGTGTCAGTGTCTCCATCATATATGATTTTCTGTTCAAATATTCAATTTTGCTAAATTCTATGCATTTTCACTATAAAAAGAATAAGTATACACATAGTTGATACCTTACGATGACTTGAAGAAACACATATCTTTAATATTACATGAAGGTCAGAATCATAAAAGGGCTGCTTATACAGGAAACATGCACTGTGGTGATGGTATCTTTATCTGCATTACATGCAAATGACCTGGAAAGATGCAAATGAGAAACTTGTCTTCAAGTCATGTTTCATTAGCTTTTAACTGTTTCAGAAAATGAAACAAGGAAACTACAATGCACTGAAGGAAAGAAACAAAACAAACCAAAACATTCAAATGAGGAAAAAACCCTAAGAATATTTTAAATAATTCAGTGATATTTTTGAAACAGAGACAGACTTCAAGAAAAGCTTACAGAATATCTCAGAAAGAGTTGCTTGCAAAAACAAAAGTAAGCATGAGCAATGCCTAAGTTCGGAAAATGAACGTGAGGAGATACTTATGCAGTCCTGCAGATGAGCAGAGTGCACCAAATACTAGTAATTCAAACCAGAAATTAGGTAACAGCTATGTTGCGCTGTACTTGAGGGAGGGGAGTAGCAGATGGAACTTCATGTTAATTTGCTGCTAATAGACGATACTGCTTGAAAGCATTTGTATTGCAACTGGGAAAGCTTGTGTAGAAAAGGGAGTCAGTTTAATAAAGCAGTAAAAAGATTTCAGGCAAGGCTCAGCATTTCAAGGAAGGGAAAAATGGTATGAAAGGATGATAAAGCCTGGGGGTGGAAACACCGAACAAAGACTTCGGTGTTCAATTTCAAGTGTATTTTATTTGCTTTCATTTTAAAGAACAGTTGCTGCTTTATAGAAAAATGTAGTATGACTGTTTTTAGAAATAATGCATGACAGTCACACACAGTTTCTCTTCCTTCATTCCTTGGTAGTAAGAACATTTTGTGTCTTACTCCCTCCTGTCTCATGAAGTACTGTTAAAAGAAAACTTAGCCTTCTTAGGTGGTGATTTAACAAGAAATCCAAGTTGATTCTTTAACTAGGATGACTCTTTGCTAAAAGATCAACTAAACTTACAAACATTTGAGAAGAAGCTCTTGAATGTGCTTTGCTGCCCTCCTTGATGTTCCTGACGTGCGTACCTCACATGCCTGCCTTCCTGCAATGCAGCATTTGAAGTGTGTGCATGGGGAGTGTGCCAATGAAAATGGAACATTTTGCAACCAACCCAGAATAAAACAAAGTCAGAAGTCACTTAGTTTGCAAATAACATAAAGAACATTTGACATGAAGGGAGATAAAGATGTGTATGGCAGTAGAAACTAATTTACCAAACCAGTGGTGGGGTCCATTGAAAGGAACATTCCCTCTAAGCCACCACCACCAAGGAAGATAACTGAGATAACATGGTTATTATTTAACTTTCTTTAACAGCATTAACTGATAAGTGGCCTACCTTTGGTGGAAGAAGGCAGTCGCACCTCGATCATCTCTCCAGCTGAGTAGGTGATACCCTTGGAGGAGGAGGAGGATGACAGCTCTTGAACACAACCCTAACCACGTGCAGCCACTGTCATCGTAATGACCAGGAGCTGCAGAGATCCAGACACATGTAGAGGGATGGACACCAGCTCACAGGGCTGCCTGAAGGGCCTTTCAGAGAATGCCAGTGACTAGCCTTGCCTTTGCTCGAGCTGACTCCTTAGAGAAAAAATGAGGCCCTGTTTATCAGATCTGTTTTGCTGTAATATAGATTACGGTGAAAACAGAAACTCCTTACCTCTTTGTGCTCTTGTTTTACAGCTACTTTTATGGCTACTGATGATAGCTTGAACTGGCAAGGTCTCCTCTTCCACCTACGGAGCAGGGGCATTTCATCTCAGTTCACTGATAAGTTCAGCAGTTATGACGGATTACTTCTAAATTAAAGATTAACTTTTGGTTTAGATGCTTAAAGTCTACTTCTCTATCCTATAATAATCCAAGCAGGACATTCAAATCACTACCACATCAACCCATGAGAAATTTTCCCATATCCCTTTCCTCCTCCCTTTCTCTATGGAAGACCTAAATCCTAGCAGGAATTACAGTGTCAGAAAGCACTTCAGCATTGCTGCTTTATGATAGTATTTTGAAGGACTTGGAGATGTGGTTTTTGTTACTTTGATTTGAAAATGGGAAAAGAAAAGAACACATTTCTGTTAAGAATTTCTCCCAGGAAGTAGTATTTCACTCTGTGCCCACTGATGAGAAGTAATTCACTATTTACCTGAGAGAATTTTCTGAGCTTGACTGCTCATTGGTTTGCAATCAGATAAACACTGGCATAAAGAGATCCTTCTTGGAAAGATAGCTGCACTGTCTTATGTTTTTTTCACAGCAAAAAGGTTAATAGGAAAGAACTATAGGAAGTACAGCTGAGTACAAAATTATATGCACTGGTATATAAGGCTGAGCTACTAATCCAGTTCAGAATGCTCTTAAAACACGGTGAGCATCAAAACGAAAATTAAAGTACACGTGAAGAATATTTACTATATTCTGACTCTGGGATGGCTTTTGACATCCACATCTAAGCTCATTGTGCTCACTTAGATGTGGATAGCCTCACCACCTTTTTGCTGACAGTTCTTCTGTACCAGAGTGCCTCTGAACTTGTATCAAATTTTAGGTGCTTGCTTGCATACAAGGGTCTATCCTTATGGTCCTCTGTCCATTTTGAAAGAGCCGCTATTCACATGGTCAGATTCAGTAACAAGCACCAGTTTTCCAAGGGAGGCCAAGGTCCTATCTCAGAGCTTTATAAAGACCTTTTCTTCCTTTCAGTATTTGTTCTTAATACATATAAAATCATATGCAAATGAATGAAGAAGTTTTGGAGAAATTAAATGCTTATTTGCATTTATTTATAAGAATTCTGTTTTTACATGTATCCCACCTTGATGTTTCACACTGATGTTACTCGTGAATTATGATAGCACAAGTGAGACAAGAAATAGGTCAACTGAATTCAGTCATTCAGCTATTTGCTTATTTACCACTGTATACTAATGAGAAGCTATCTTATTGGGGGGGGAGGGGGAAGCAATGATTACTTTGTAGCTTGTTATTTCGTTGCTAATTGCTCCTTATTTTATAACCTATAACTTGGAACAAGGTTTATAGTCAGTATAGGAGATTTATTTTTTTTTATAGTCATTACTCCATTTATGGATTATCATAAGCACATAAACATGACCAACATTGTTTACAAGCATTTTTGAATTCACTCAGCTTTATCTCCTTAATAAATACACTCTTTGATGATAACTTATAAACTACAAGAAATTAAGAACCAACTTGAATAGTTTGGGTGAGTGCTGGCATGGACAACTCCTCTTAGGAATACAATAAGTGTTTAAGCAGGAGGAAATAGGTTAATTACAGAAAAATAAGAGCAGAACTAAAACAATAGGATAAGGAAAACAAAGCATCAATGTCTTTGTTTCTCTTGTCCTTTGAAAATGTAAGCTCTTCAGGGCAGAGATGGTCTCCTACTTTGTGTTTCTGTAACTACATCTGGGCAGCAGCCTCAGTTGGTGATAAAGTGATGGTGCAAACAAGAGTTCACTTAATTTCACTGGCACTTCAGCAGAATTAGCATGCATTAACTGTTACCTTAATTAAAAAGTTGTCTTAAGAAATTACAACACTAAGTTTACATGAGCAAACATGTAAGAAATATGCTGTTAGGAGCACCTTTTCATTGACAGAAATTTTATGAGGGTTTTCAGTGCTACCTGTCACTCTCTAAGTAGCTACCTCCAGCTCAAACCAGCTATTTTCCATTTCTTGAAGGTGTATTACAGGAAAACGGGAATGATACTATAATGTCATAATCAGTAGTACATGGTTATTATTGCATCTTACTGTCATTTCTCAATATACTGCCTTCATATAACTTGTTTTCATTGTCTCCTGGAAGTGTAAGTCCCCAAAATATATCTCCCCTACAATGATTTCTGTATCTGCTCCCTGTGCAGCAGGAGAAAGCTTCTCTACCTCCTCACCCCTTCCCACTCCATGCTGCAGTTTGAAGAATATTTCCCAGCCATCACCTTTCAAAACAATCATAAGCAATACTGCCTGCTTCAAGAGCTTGTCAACAGTGGAGTGAGATTGCACTGCTAGAGAGGTAAATTAGACCCCCAAAACCCTAAATTAGTAATTACCTGAACATCAATAATTGCAGTTGGGTATGTCAGTGAATGGAGATTAATTTAGAAAAGATCCCCTTACCCAGGCAAGAGATCACACAGTGCTTCACAAGCATTGATGACTACAGACTGTCCTTGACGTGGAGCAATGACGCACAACACCTTCCAGGAGCAGGGCCGCAAGGACTGGAAATACTCTGTAAAGGAAGAGCAGTCGCACAAAGCCTTCTCACCGCCTAGCAGGTAAATCAGCAAGCTCTCTGCGCGCAGATCTCCAAGCATGCAGGCTTTAAGTGATACACCCTGGGGAGGAATGAACAAGTTGTTCTTGTTCAGCACCTTTTCCAGTACACTGCACTGAATGCTGAGACAGGAGGCTGCTCTGTTTTTCCAAGCACAAGATTGTAAATTCATTTTGTTTAACAATTAAGCAAAAGTATTTTCAGATATTAATCACACTGAAACAAAAGCAAGAGGCTATTCCCATCTTAATGTCCTTCAGACAGCTTTACTCAGCCAAATCACAGCATCATTCCCTTGAGGGTGATTAATGCTCTCTGTGCAGGTGAGGTTTTTATCCAGCTGAAAATTCACAGTCATTTCCAAACAAACATCAGAGACTAGCTTTAGGAATTCACAGGGTGAAGCAGATATTAACCATGCAGTACTTTGTTTATGCAGCTCTTCACATTGCATCCTCCCAGCTTTCCATGTGGTCCAGGAATTGGCAGGGCACGAGTCACCGAGGTGGTGGTGTGCATGGTGTCCCTCAAGGCACGCATCTGGAGCACCACAAAGTTAACTCAGTTTGACGCTTCGCTGACTTCTTCATCTCGCCTGGGTGTCCCAGGAGCAGCAGCCTCCGAAGAAAGGCTTGTGAGTACTTTTCCATTGCAGCCCTCCTGTTCTTGAAGTGTATTTGGGAGAAGGCCAAAACAAGCAGAGAGGTTCCTATCTTGGCAAATACAAGTTGCTCTTAAATAGCTTAGAAAGGAACCCACTGTATATACATATATATAAACACAACACCATTGCATCTCAAGGCAACAGATGTTACCATTGCAAGGTGATTGTGACCTCCTTAAGGAGAAGCATGAGATATTTCATAGCATGTTGCTCCTATCAAAGTTCTACTGACTCTATCGAGGGTAAAGCACACGCTTCAAGTGCTCAGAGCAGACACTCATTAAACTGAGGCTCTGCACCCTTCACATGCTCAGCAAGTCGTGCCATCAGCAGCTGTTTTCATGCAATAGTGTCTCAACAACCACAAAACAGTAGAAAAATGCACAACAGGCGCCTACTCATCCCACCAGGGTTTAGACTTTTAATACTTTCCCTACAGACATACTTTTTGCTTTCTTTGCTACAGTCTTCTCAAGCAGAGAAGTTTCTTACATGTTCAAAGGCCTATAGACAGAAGTGTAGCATGTGTCTTGACATGGCTTAAAAGGCAACGATGGCTTTGCATTTTTTGTGCTGTGGGAATCCCAACACTTAGAACTACTGCCATAGCTCTTAACTTTGAAGCAAGTGACAGTTCTGCAAATCAATAGTTTGGATATAAGCCATTAATCCCACACTCTGAGCGCCTAAATCCTTATAGGAAAAGTTATGACATTTTGGCTGAAATATTTAAGATAATTCACGAAGATGCATAAAGTTTGTATCCCCTCGCTCACTGCACTTCAGAGGGAGTTAAATTTTAGGGTGAACTAAAAAAAAATAAAGAGAAACACCATGATAATAATAATGATGATGATAATATTTAAAAGTTAATTTAAGCCATGAAAGATCAAATGCACAAACAGCTGTTAAAGGAATGGCTCCACCATGTGCTCCTCTGTTCTTGCCTGGAAGCCAATCTTTAAGAGGAACACAGCTTGACCAGGAAGAAAAGTATTTTCTCTCCATTTGCAATAAACTATGCACCCTTTCCTGGAGGATGGGAAATGGGAAGGCTGGGGGTGTGGAAATCACATCACAGATACACATTGCCTGGACACATGCTTGAGCCACAAGGTGCTTGCAACCTGGAGCAACCTCCAGCAACAAGGTGCTGGAGGTGAGCAATGCTATCACCAGCTCTGGTTTTCATCTGCTTTAAATGAGGGTGTTCTGCTTAGGCCCCCAAATGCCTCACTTTTCACCTACCTTTGAGAAGGTGCTGGGCTTTCCCTGCCACACTGAGCTAAGTTTCAGGGCAGCCCTCAGCTTGCTCCCTTAGCAGAGACACCTGACAGCATGGAGCTGTGACCCATACACTGCTATGTGCACTGCTCCCCACTGCTGGTCTCCAGGCTCTTGTCCAAGGCTCACCCCAAACCGATCATCACCCAGACCCCTCCCTAGTAGCAGAGAGTTACTGGGCAGCATAACCAAACTGCTCCAGTTTTCAAAGTTTGACTCTGAACCACAAACCACACCAGCCTGACACACCTACAGCTTTTGTTTCGCATTTATTTGCACAACCACACTGTGTTCTTTGGTTCCCTGTATGTTGAGACAGACAGGCTATTGTACAGCTGGATAGCCTTTATCCACAGGATTATTTATGTTGGAAAAGACCTTTAAGATCACCAAGTCCAATCATAAATCTCAATGATATGCAATTACATAGAAACTACTCATAAAGAAATACTGAAAATTTAGATGCACCATTTTTCCACTTCCCTATGTCGAAAGCACACAATATCCGTTTCTTTTGCTATGCCTCTGTATCAGAACACAAAACAAGCTTTTTGTGTAGCGGGTTTCTTCTATTTCTTATACCAGATGTTATTATCATAGACTACAGCAAAGCACATAGGAAATAAACATATCCTGATATCCCCTTTACTTTCCCATGGTGTCTTCCCTCATTAAGGCTATGGAGATTAGAATTGTTTGTTTGTTTTCATGTTGGTACCTATGGGGAAAACGGCAGGAAAAGTAGCTTCATGAAACAAAAAGCTACCTGAGGAGCACACACAACAACATATATACAGGTAATTTAGCACAAGAAAATGGGGACTGAACTTAATAGAATAATGAAATGGCCCCATATTTTCCATCTCATTTAAAGAAGTATAAATACGTTTATAACATCAGTCTTGGCTTCCCCACTTGCAGTAAGTTTCCTTTCACCTATTTGATCATTCACTGCTGGCATAAAGGAAAAGTTATTATTAAAAATATTGCTAGAGGCAGCACATACCTCCATTTACACAGTAGTAATTACATAAAAATCTCACATAGAGGAACCTAAATCAGGAAAATGAACTTAATGACTCCAAACCATCCATTTAGTACTTTGTGAGAAATCTTAGCTGAATACCAAGGTGCCAGATCCTTCACTGGTGTGCACCCTTCCCAGCCACAAGTAAACATGCCTTTTATCTATCTAGGCTTGCTCTTTTTTAGCTGGGAGGAGAGAAAATGATCTGTGGAGATATTACAAAGATAACACAGCTCTCACAGTTGAGACTTCAGGTGAATCCTGCAAGCTATGGGAAAAAGAAGGCTTTTTTTTCTTCTCATAAACAGTCAGCTTTCAAAGAGCCACATTTCAAGGCCAAGGAGGGGTTGGGGGATGGGGAAGGAGAAATGTCAGCCTGAAGTGGTGTGACTGATTCCTTTTGAATTATCTCAGCATGGTGTCATCTTATCTGGAGATTTCATTTGTTCCTGTGACTAATAATTGGGCTTTAAACTGGCTAACGGATTTAGCAGGATCAAGCTCTCAAATTCAGAGCACTGTGAAAACACAGAAAGAACTTTTGATCTTTAAACTGAAAGACAAATGGATGTTACCCGGGTGACACGTGCCACTAAGTACCGAAATAAGGGGTTCAGAGAGCGGGCTTTTTGGTATTTGCTGTGTTCCTTTGCTAATAGCAAGATCTAAGTCACCCTTTGCCAATCTTGAGAACTCCGTGAATATTGATAAATCTATGCAAAAATGAATGACAGATCAAGCTTCTAAGCTTATGTATCATTTATGAATGTACCTGTCTTACCTGAAATAACCAATTCCTCCCAGCCACAGACTACAAGAAAGAGGCTTCTACACCATTTTGCTGTTTGCTAGCTTTGAGTTACAGAATAACTTCATAGGTTGAAATGACTCAGGATGACACAGTGATTTCTATCAACACAGATAAAATTGTATTTGGAACAGATTAATTACTATCTGTATTTTTGTATTATAATTTTATGCAAAGTGTGTGAAGTGAAAACTTACTGTCCTGCTCTGAATTGAAACAAACAAGTTTCTGAACATTTCACAGTTAAAAATCACCATATCCTCTACTTTGGATTTATATCCAGACTTAAAGGAGATTCTTCAATTCGTAAACCACTGATATTTTATCACCCCAAATTCTTACATTCAGTAATTGAAAAAGACTAAATAGTGTGCCAGAATGTTGATCATTTTTGATAGGTGCAGACTCTGTGTTTCAAATTCAAAAGCAAACGGGTGCATATATCTAAGTTTATGAACAGATTACCATACATTTATGGATATATTTGCCTTCTGTATTGATGTCTAAGAATTTAAGTGGAAAAAAAAAAAAAAAAAAAAACAACCCAAAAAAAACCCAAA
>JANHGB010072479.1:0-14709 GCA_026283785.1 Coracopsis vasa
TGTTATCAGCGCTGTTCCCAGACTGAAAGTCAAAAACACAGCACTGCACCAGCTACTAAGAAGGAGAAAAATGACTGCTACTGGTGAACACAGAACAAAATAAAATGTGTGAATTTCTTTTTTTCTATCTATACAAAGTAATGTGATAATCTAAAGTTTCTCTGCAGTATTATTTTTTCACTTAAGGGGCAAAACTGCGCAAAACTGCACAAGTATTTCTCAGTGCTATAATTTATCCTGCTAGGTAATAAAAAGCTTACATGATTACAGGTGATGAATGAAGAAAATACAGAGATTAATGAAACCTCTGTGTATCACACATAGGAAGATATCTTTGAAAGTTAAAAAAAAAAAGGACTACATTCTTTATCCTATGGTGCTTTTCATAGATTCCAGCACATTAAATGAGCAAGGTCATGCAGTCACAAATAGAAGTTGTAATAACATTTCAGATACAAGCTTGAGAGTTTGGACACAATAGCTGTATTTTGAAAGGTGAAAATTTAACATATGACACCTCTGTTTGATAATTTCTTCACTACAATAAAAATCTAACTAGTAGGCTAAGTCCTTATCAACAACTTAAAATATTTTTGATGTCATATGAGGGAAATATCAGTGTTATCACCAGTAGCTTGTTAAAGAAAGCTGCAGCTATTACTGCTATTTCACAGCTGACCGCATTGCAAACTTAAGTTTTTATTTTGCATAGTAATGTAATCTGTATTATTTCTTCCCCATATTTGTTCTATAGACTTATTCCAATAATTGGGTAGATCAGGATGGTTATGGTAAATTAAATAATGTTATAATTTAAACAGCTTTTTGTGCATTTATAATTGTTAACAAATATATTACTCCCCAAGCAGTGTCATCTCTGTAAATATACCAACAAGTAGTTCATTCATAACTGTTCTCTTTGGTCCACAGCTTGGAATACTTATGAAATAACCCATGTAGTGCCAAAGAAGAGAAAGACTTGACAAAGTGTGCTTAAAATTTCTGTGAAAATAACCAGATGAAAGTTGCAATTTAAAATTTCCAAACTTTGGACTTATCATGATAGAGCTTAAATATTATGTTTACAATTTAAAAAATCCGTAACAAATATGGAAAGGTGCTGTTTACTATGTCATAACACATTTAGCCTTAAATTTGATATCAGTTAAGGAAAAGGTGATCACTTTTCCTTAACTTTTGCAACAAATCTTTGGCAAACCTAAAAATATGCTGATGACACTACTGCTTAGGGCTGAACATGAAAAATCGTGATCTACTCTCCCACACTAATGGAAGTGGCTCATTGAGAAAAAAGTTATGGAGCAATAAAAGGTGAATCAAAAGTCACCAACTCACAGAATTGTTTTAAGCTTTTTTCTGTGACTCTATCATTTTGGGAAAATTAAACACAGGCTATTTGCATGGGTTAAATGGATAAAGCTTCTGTATTTGCATGTAACATATTTTTCCAGAAAATGGACATTGTTTTTCTAGTAGTAAACTTCACTTTGTATTTCAGATATGGTTGATAAGAAAACAGGAATGGAGATATCGATTTATTTCCACCACTAGGTCGGAGGCTACATTTCCCTCTTTTAAGCAGGAATGGATCTTAACCCCAAGCTGGAAAGGGAGAATTTACAAGAATATGTAGCGACAGGTCAAGTGGAATGGTTTTAAATTGAAAGAGGGTAGATTTAATTTAGATTTCAGGAAGAAATTTTCTTCACTATGAGGATGGTGAGACAACTGGAGCAGGTTGCCCAGAGAAGTTGTGGGTGCCCCATACCTGGAAATGTTCAAGGCCAGACTGGGGCTTTGAGCAACCTGGTCTAGTGGAAAGAGTCCCTGCTTCTGGCAGGGGGGATGGAACTAGGGATCCTTAAGGTCCCTTCCAACTCAAACCATTCTGTTATTCTCTGAATGTAATGTTTATGCACTGCAGCTGAATTGACTCCTAACCAAAACTTATTTTCAGAGGTTCATTTTCCTCCCAGTAAGTGAAACTTTGCAGTGCCTATGCAAACAGAGGCAACAAAATTATCTGCTAGCAATGTATTTTCAGACTGCAATTATACACATACTTAAATATCAATACTATTACAGAATTAAAAATTCAATAATGCAAGGATCCTTTTAAAATTGTTGTGATTAGCTCTTAATTATGCAGAGGTAATTAAAGACATAACTCAGATGATATCTTTATTTACTTAAATAGAACAGGCACTCACTATTGATAATTGCAGAACTCTGTAACTATAGTTACCATTAAATGAGACTGAGAGCAATCTGTCAAAGACAAATTTACTACAATAATGGCTGTAGTAATTCTGCGTTAAAAAAACAACACTGAATTTTGAAGTTATGCCATCTTAGAGGAAAGATACCTAGTCCTAAATGCTCTAGGTACTTAAAAGAATTGAGTGATTCTTGGGCTGAGTGTAAAAATTATTGTTATGGCCTGAATAAAAGGAAAAGTAATACTTTGTCTTATGCCTTCACAGTCTAAGCAAGTAATTACTGAGTGTCATACTTTAATTATGCTTTAAAATAAGAGTTAAATTCAGGTCTGCTGTGATCCCATTGAAGTCACATAGCTATGCCTTGGCCTTCAGAAGTAGTACAGGCTGGGCAGTATAACTATTTAAGACTAGCTTTTAGTAGTGCTGGCCAAAAATGTGAGTTTCTATCTCCTTAGAACTTGATAATTATGCATTTTGACATAAAAAAAAAAAAATTATACCTTTGTACTTGAATGATCCAGCACCTAAGTGTATCATAAATGAGCTGCATTGCTGTGCCCTGAGCTCACAAATGTTTGAAGCTGTGTAATTTTACAGGCTTCAAGTGTATTTTGTGACCAAGAGAAAATGTTGAGTAAAGCAGTGATTAAAACAAGGTGCCATTGGCATGAATAAGCAGTATTGTTGGTAATGAGTTGGTTGTACACCATCACAGAGGGACACGTGCCTTTCTTCTCTTTCTGCTTTCATAGCATAATTTCAGGTTTTCTTCCCTCCTTTCAAATGAAGATCATCCTGCTGCTTTCATCCTCCCTGCTTTGCAACCTCAAGGCATATACCCCTGCTTAATTTTCTCCTGTTTCCCCACAGACGGTCACCCAATGCCCTCCTGTCTCCACCTCACCAAGAGTGATACTCACTGTCGTGCTTTGCCTATGCTTTATTCAGAAGCTCACGGTCTGTTACCAATGACAGTTCTGCAGCACACACTATGGGAAGAATAACCTGGGGAAGGACTAAAAGAGTTTATCTGACTCTCACAAGCAGGGGACTATTGAGAGAATCATCTTAAATTGTTTGCAAATGGCTTACTGAGAAAAAACACAGCTTTGAGTAACTTTGGATGTGTTCAAAAAAAGTTTAAAATAGCAGTAAACCAGCTGTATCTACAAAATAACAGAAGCCTCAACTAATGATTGCAATGAATGTTTCAAGTTTTGGGCTCTGCAGCACAAATGATGCCAGGTACTTTTGACTGCAAAGCACTGGAGTATTTAAACCGATAACTTTTTCAAGAAATAGCTTCTTGTTGATATATTTTAATGAAAAAAGATTTATGCAAAAACCACAAAATCTCATGATGTTCTTAGAAAAATATCTCTGACTACAAATGCTGCTGTCAGGCTGCTCAAATTCCTATAAAACCCACTGAAGTATGGAAATAATAAGGAAAAATAGCAAAGTAGAGCTTGTGCAGATCAAGTTCATACAAATTCTCAGTTCTCTTCTGCACAATTTGTAGATTCTAGAAAAAGATGAATATATAAGTAAGAAAAAAAGAAAATGCAGAACAGAAAAAAGGAATTTGAACATCTACATTTATTACAAATATAGGTATGCTGTACAAGGTATGAGTGTCAGAGAAGTCAGATAAATACCAACACATTTTATAGGGGCTTTTTATGACCCGGAAGTGCTCTGAGGGCCATTAAATTGGCTGACTGATGCTTGACTTCTTAATGAGAAGAAAACTATATCAGCTGAGCTTCAGACATTTCACAAAACATAAAAAGGATAACTTTTTTTTCCCCTAAAGAGCTAAGTACAAAATACTAAAAAGAAGATTGAAGTGTGATGACTATGTTAAAAATGAGATTATATACTAAAAGTATTAGGAAAAAATAGAAAAGAAAATAGTATTATTTGCTATATCATAACTGAAAAAGGAAAGGAAGAGTATAAAAAGAAATGGAATGATAAAAAATAATAGAATAACAAACAAAGGTACCTTGTTCCTTCATCTGGAAACTTCTTCAGCTTTCCAGATGATTTCTGATTTAAGATACTGAAGCAATGGGGTCTTTTTTAAATTACTTTCTGTTCTTCTCCAGTATGAACCGATGATGTTGACCCATCAGATTTCAGTTTTGATTATTTTGTTTTGCATCATATATATTTCTGATTTCTGTGGTTTTTTTACATATAGAAATATTATACATATATTTCTAGACATATTCTATTTTTTCATATATTTCTGTATCTATTTAGTAGATATATTTCTGCATGTATGATTTCTATATACATAGCCACATGTATTTTTCTATGTGTGGTTTATCTATTTCTATATATTAATTTATATATTATATATGGAAATTAAATGCATATGTGTATGTAAATATAATTCTCTTATGTATCTGCATATGTTACATACACAGTTATTTCAGCTGTAATTTGCAGTCATTTCCCTAGCTATCTGTTTTACTCTAATTTGGCTTTCTTGGTTTTTTGGCCTTTCCTGGGCCACTGTTTCCAATGAATTACATGAAAACTGATACTTATGTACATTATTGTAGCTTATTTCTTAGCCAGCTAGGTATTGTGATGTTGTTGTAGATATCAAGTTTAGAATGGCTGTTGATACAGGCATATTAAAGTTTCTCATGTGCGTTTGCACAACAGTGATTTACATGCATCTCTCTATTCTTTGTAACTCCTTGCACGAGAGGTGGAAAATATGGTGTCCTGGGTTCAGCAGTAGCAGCCATTTTTTTCTTTTTTAGTAGCTGGTGCAGTGCTGTGTTTTTGACTTTCAGCCTGGGAACAGCACTGATGACACCGATGTTTTTAGTTGTTGCATAAATGCTTAGTCTGACCAAGGACTTTTGGAGCCTCATGCTCTGCCAGGGGAAGCTGGGAAGAAGCAGAGACAGGACATCTGACCCAAACTAACCAAAGAGGTATTGACATCACAGCACATCATGCCCAGGATGTAGAACTGGGCGCAGTTACCCAGAAGGGTTAGATGACTGCTGGGTCGGACTGGGTATCGGTCGGCACGTGAGCAGTTGTATTCTCTCCCCTTGTTATTGCCTTTATCATTATTATTATTGATGGTGGCAGTAGTGGTCTTGTGTTATACTTTAGTTACTGGATTGTTCTTATCTCAACCCATGGGAGTTACATTCTTTTGATTCTCCTCCCCATCCCTCCAAGAGCGGGGGGAGGGGAAGAAGGGGGGTAGTGAGAGAGAGACGGCGTGGTTCTGATTTATGGCTGACTGGGTTTAAACCACGACATATAGTTCATTCAAAACCTGCTCAGTAATCTCTTGGTCTAATTCTGGACAGGAGAGTGCCTATCTACCTTAGGTCTTTTAAAAATGTCCTTCTGTTTTTATACACATAAAGATTTGAATTTTTTTGTCACCCTATAAGCTTAGAAATCGCTTGGGCATCTTGGAAAACAACGAGGTTTTAAGGCTAGAATACAGTGTGAAGTCAGAAGTGACAGATGAATGACAGATGAATGATTTATGGGATAGCTTTAGGCACTACCCAATGGACTTGCTACTGAGGGGCAGCATGAAGAAAAGCAGGCACTTGCAACTTTTGCAACCTGCTTTGGAGAACGTGTACTGTGGTTATGAATCAGCTCTCGATGTGGACCAGTCCAAATAAAGTCACCTTAATAAATTGCACCTGGTGATTTTAGACCTGTTGCAAGGCTCTGTTATTGAGTGGCAGAAATAAAAAAAAAGGACTTAGCGCATAAGCAGGGAATGAACTGTATTGTTGAGCTTTTCTAGCTGCTGCTTCCGTTGACCTTTGAGGGAAACCTTTAACTAACTGATTTTTTTCAGAAGTCTTAGCTCCTATGAGAGGAAGAGGATTGTGATTATTTTAGCTCTAGGAACAATTAAAGTTGTTATGCACACAACTTGCTTTCAGTTTTTGTTATACTTTAATAACAAGATCTGCAAAACCCCACATACAGAAATGATTTTAAATTCAAATAGCAGCAGTATTAAATCTGTTAAAAAGCCTTCAAATGGTAAACCTTTGAACAAGATTAATCCTTACCATAGTATGGTTATTTTATTTACTTTAAAATGGACAGATTACAAACATAATTTTCCCTTACAAACCTGAACTGAAATAAAAGGGTTTAGTTTAAGGGCTACCCATTCTGCAAAGTTTTTTTGTCCTTGAATGAAGTATGTTCTTATGCCAGTTTTGCCCAAATGGGTCTCTCTGGTCTTTGTTCTTTTCATGGCAAAACTGCATACTCAATATATTGAATTATTTGAAAAGTTAAAACTGTTGCTTTAACTGTTCCGTTTGATTGTCAGAATTTGAGTCAGCTCTTTTAGCCTGTGTCTTAACTGCTAACAAAAAGACACAGTCAAAACTTTTGTAATTCAGGTATACCACAATTAAGTGAATGTATTTTGGGATACAGCCTTACAGCTCACAGTTAGAAACACTAGGTAGTGTATTTATGGCAGTCAATGTGATTCCTCTGATTTTGAGAAAAACTTACTAATAAAGAACACTCCAGTTATCCATTACATGTTCGTTACTGTGGAAGCCTTAGTTCTGAATTTTTCTTTTATTGTTCCTGGAAAGGTGGAATGCAAAAATATCAATGAAAAAAACCACGATTTTAAATAGTTTTCCTTTGGTCTAGAAACTGAGTCAGAATCATAGGGACGCTGTTCTTCCATCTTCTATTTCTTACTATTGCTATTTCTTACTATTGCTATTTCTGTTTTATTCCTTATATTTTACATTAAAATTATATATTTTAGTAGTCATTTAGTAATAGGGGTAACACCTGACACCCAGGCTTTGTCTTATTTTTATTCTTTTTCCTTTATCACAGAGAGAAAATACAATGACGGTTCTCGTTTTAACAGAGCTTTTTTATTTGCTGGTTTCCTTTGGCAGACTTTGTGATTTATGTATCTGTGATCTGAATTGTGTAGGAGGTGGCAATTCAAGGGAATGAGCCTTGCACTTGGAATACGGTTTGTACTGTCTCATCTGTAATAAGGGAATTAATTCTATTATCTTTGCCCTGTTCTTGGGAAACTATTCTGCTTGAAAGAACTGCTGTTTCTGAGGGATGGAGATGTTAGGCTTATGAGATTTTTAGCATGTTTACTTTTCTCACTCTGGATTATGTCAGGATTATAATACAGTAAGCCTTCACTGATGCTTTCTGGTTTATATGTAATTGACATTCTGAAATGAAGAAGAAAAAATGTCGATTGAATATTTTTTATTTTTTTTTATTCAATAAAATTACTTGAGAAATCATTAAGTTGAAATAACAGATGTGAAATATTTGGGAACAAATTCAACTACGTTGCTGTTTACATTGTAAGCTCACTTGGAGTAAAGCATATATTCACCTTCCAAAGGTCAAATAGGACAGAATGCTGCTCTCCAGGTTATTGCACAGATATGTATTTGTTGCTGCTTATGAAGTCCTTCACAAGAACTTAGGTCTTAGGTATTAGATAACCAGACCTAACAGAAGGCTGCAGCAGTTTGTAAATTGACCTTTGCTCTTTTGATCTCCCCTGATTTAGACTCCTCTTTGGATGTTACTGCCCAACCAGGCTGATACAAGCAAGCTGAAGTGTGGTCTGGTGCTCCAGGTTTCATCTCTAATATGTTCTCATTTTATGATATGACACAATATTTCAGAGAAGGTGCTTCTGGAGAGCGCAAATTGTGAACTTTCCATTAAAAGTGCCCACAGAGTTTGTAACTGTTGATGTGTATATGAGTATACTTGTGGTACAGTACAACACTCCTCCTCCCAAGCACATAAAATGGTATGTTTCTGTGGAGAATTAAGCATGCGTTGTTGCATGGGAAAAAGCCTGAAGGGGACGAGATCCCAACAGATAAAATAAGAATATATGGAGTATTTAGGCAGGAAAGAGAATCCCTGTAAAAATACTATAGAAAACCTGTTTATTTTCTCTAGTAACTGAAAAGTAAGTTTCTGAACTTGAAGCTGAACTTCTCTAATGTATGCTGGTGACAAAAGTCTGATCTCTGTGTAACGATGTACTGCATTGAGGTACTATGGATATTGTTATCCTGAAAAAATCTTGCTAGCAGAGGTCAAAGCTGGTAGAAAATACACTAAATATTTATCTGGAATTATGGATATCATGTTACCTTGATTTTGCTTAACTTGTTTGCTGTAAACGGGTATTAAAATTTAACTCTGGAAGCATTAATTTCTTCAAACAAGATATTTTAAATTTCTGTGAGTTTATTTGTTTATTTTCATGCCCACCAAGTTTCGATCTCTTCTGTCTTTATCTTTTATATGTTTTATTTCAAAAGCTAATTTCATGATACCAGATCTGTTTATAGATATGGCTGTATGGTGTTTAGCTGGATACCGAGGTTAACCCATAACATATGGAAGTCAGATTTATTGCTCCTGAAAGGTTTGTATTGCTCTGATAAGGGAAGCTTTTTCTGTATCTGCAAAGTGTTAATAGGGCAAGTTTCCTTTATCATCTCAGCAACAGTTAGTCCTGGATAGGAGGTGCTGGATTTTCTTGGAGATTAGCAGCTTGTGTTTTGACCCTGGCTATTTTTGCCCTTCATTCCACTAGTTAGGAAGAAGTGTGATTGTGTAAAAGATTTATGTGGAAGCTAATGTATCTTTAGTGTCTCTTTGACACTTGTCAGCTTTAAATGTTTTTCTTGAAAGCTGTTAACCAACAGTTTTCTTGGTCTGGTTTGATAATCCATTGAAATATCTTTGATTTCATATCTCCTACTAACTCACTTTATGAAAACTTTGAAAATGTTCTGTGATGTTTCTTCAGGGCTTGCAATCTGTTCTCTCAAAGGTACTAAAGCTGAAATAGCCATTACAGGGATTTTATCCCAGTCATGATAGCTGAAAAGTGTGACTGCTTTCTCTTTACACACAGGCTAAACCAGGATTGCTTCTAAAGGATCCTAAGTGTACTGTGGCTTTTAGATGGTTGAAGGCTTAATTCAGAACTCATTAAAATCAATAGAATTATCTGCTGATTTTGATAATCTGTAGTAAACATCATTAGCAAAAAAAAACCAAACATAGTTCCAGAGTATTTGAGAGAATTAATGTCTTTGTAATCTCTTTCAATTGTATTATTTACCATTTAAAAATAACTGAGAAGGTCTCTCAAAGAAAGCAGAAAAGAAAAGGATGAAATTCCAGTATGCAGAAATGCATGGCTTGGATGAGATACAGAAGTACAGCTTCATGTGACAGAAGCTGCGGAGGAAGAGATGTTTGCACCAACAATGACCAGATTGTACGCACATACTGCCTTAGAAAAACAGAAACCAAGGACTTCCTGAAAGACCCTTCTTAACAGGCACAAGCCTTTGCAGCCCAGCAGGTTTTATTCTAATGTGTTTAGAGCTGCCATAATTTTGAAGCCACAGGATCGTGTTTTCTCCTTTGTTCAGTTTAAGATTTTAGTTCACAGTTCTTCCACCAACTCCACTTATACACTTATAAGTAATCTGCACCCATTTTGAGGGAACTGCCTCGCACCGATACCACAGACTGTGAGCAGAAGGGCAAAAAGTCTATCATCTCATTGCTGGAACAACTCAGGCAATAGCAGCTACACACAGATGAGCAGGCACGGCCTCAGAAAAAAGAGACTGTTCAGGGACAAGTAAATATTCAAAAGCATGCTAGTTTCTCTTGGATACACCAAGTACTGAAAGTGCATCACTGGTGCAAAGATTGTGCTGCTTCGAGCCATCGCGGAGTTTCAGATTCAGGAAAGCTTGACTTACACCTTATTAATTCAGTCAGATGTCAGTGGGTTTAGTTGTTTCCCTATTCATTAGGGCAGTGTAGAGACAAAGGTTTACATTTTGTTATAATCTCTAGTCATATTTTAAGTGATAATTTCTACTGACAGTGAAGGTTCTTCTTCTGTCAGTAGTTCTAAGAATCAGAAAAGTCTGAGCTGTTGCACCGAAATATTGTTTTAGTTCGTGAAAGAAAAGGTGGTAAACATAATGAAGAGTCATAGGTGGATTTTTTCATTTATTTATTCTACCTGCATCTATTGAGATGTGCAAATAGGGCAATTAAACACCTTTCAAGGGATGATTGCTCAGTAACTAAATTGCGACACCAGGATGTAAAACATATTTTGATTGTCTTTGCTTAACCTAGGTAGTTGGCTAAATCAGCTTTTTCTTCCCTTGTTTCCAAATTCTTTATCTATATTAGACAGCTCCTGTGATGACATTGCGTGTAAACCTTGTGAGATTCTCAGATACCTATTATATAATGAAGCATATGTACTGTATATGCCAGATAAATTTATACATATAGATTCCTTAGAAATACTGAGAAACATCCAGGCGTGTATGTTACGCATGTATAGATAGCAATACAGGCTTTCTTTTTTTTTTTAATAGCAGAAAATAATTGTTTTCCTGATAAGGATGTTACTGAGAAAGAAATAATTCAAAATAATATTTTGTGATGGCATTTGTAGTATTAAAAGGGTCTAGAAAGATGATAAAGTCTATTGTTTTGGAGCAAAGCCTCCTCTGATGTATTATAGAAGGGATCAGTTCATCAGTTACTGTCATATTTATGTTGAGTGGAGGGATGTAAGCCAGGTTATTGAATATATATAGCAAGATTTAGTGTCAGCCTTGTGTCACAGTTGTCTGCATGGAGCCTCAGGCATCTGGTATTTAACTGCAGATATTTTATGGGATAAATCTTTAGGTATCGAAAGGGCAGCTGTTTAGAAGTGGTTCCTTTTGATACACTAAAACTGCACTGGAATACACATCAATCATTTTAGATAACAACAACAATCGAAATTATATTGCTGTATAGTTGTTGAAGATATTTAGTGTTTTAAAGATTTTTAGATGAGTTTTATCAAATAAAATACTGGTGATTAGATCAGATACACAGCATATGTTTGCATTCCTTTTGCGAAAGTAAGCACTCAGAGTAGATGCTGCAATTATTGATAGTTCTTTATTTTTAAAAATTTTTGAGGTTCTTTGTGTCTTTCTTTTTTATGGGTGCCTTTTTGTGGGAGATAGTCAAGTCTCAGGCTGGATTTCTGAAGAGATCTTTTTCTTCATTTATCCTGAAATCCTGAGTTCAAAGACAACTGTGTCCTTTGGTTTTGGCTCTGAAGTCTGTCTTCAACAATCTCTGAGGAGCCTAGTACACAACAGTGCCATCAGTGCACAGCAGTCAGGCTCTATAAACAAAAGACTTCTCATAGTCCCTGGCTCTACCAGAAGGACTTGCTGCTGGCATGTTTCAAAACTTTGTGCTGCACTGCACAGTACCTGAGCAGCACCTTTTATGTGGAAGCAGGATATAAGTGCTAAAGATAGTAGTAGAATAAAGCAGATGACTATAATTAATTAAGAATACTAAATGCATACTAAATAATAAAGTTGATTAAATTTTGATAAAGAAACATCCATATCAGTAGTTGAAAAGTTTTTAAACTCGATTAAGATTAAAAGAACCCAGAAGGTAATGATAGGGAAGGAAAAAAAATCTTAGAAATAATGTCTTTGATTATTTATCACCATGTCCTACCAGAAACTGTTAGACTAATATAGAACTTGGAATGCATGCTTGAAAGAAAAACAGGACAGATTCCTTGATTTCTTTCGAAGGACTCTTGGGGAACTACATATACAGATTTTAATGAACTATAGTTACATTTTCCAGATGTTTTATTAAAATACATTCAGATGTAAAATAAATCAGTAGACTATGTAATGAAATCAAGCTCTATAAAGCAAAGAAGAAAACCAATCTCTCCAACAGCATAGTTTCTAATGGTCTTTTCTTTTAAAATTATAAATCCACCAAATTTAAATATTTATGGCCTTAGTGTTTAAAAATAGTCTCCAAGCTTGTCTATCAGCTTGCTGAACTCTATGATAAAGACAGATATTCTTTGGCTTTATGAACCTCTTGATTATTTATCCTGACTGGGTGATTTAAGAACAAATTACAGCATGCATGAAAGCCAGCTATATTTACAGTACAAATCTGGGGATCCAAAGGCTGCTGGCTGCAGTTTGCAATAGTTTAAAAAAAGGGTAATGAAACTTTATCTTCCTTTTAAGTATGGAAAAAATTCACCCTGACAATAGTTGGCATTTATTGACCCTTTCTATTAACCTTTTTCTAGAACAATTACTTTTCTCCACTTCTAGATGATACATGAGAATGCACCTTTTTCTTTTTTCCACAAGATTTTTTACTATTAGTTTTAGAGCATTTACAGTATTTTAGACATCTGAATTATGTAATTTCACTACCTTCGTTTTATAACTAAGATTTCTGAACTGTTCTGGTACTTGACTTTCTTATTTTCCCCTGTCTGTAATCTCTTGTAGTTTTCAAATTTGTTATTCTTTCCATCTCTATTCTTCAGGCATTCAGCATTCACCTTGCTAGGTAGAGCCAAACATGGGATATCTCTGGCCTTTCCCAGCACATCCAGTTTAAGGTGAAAAATAGGCCAGGTTCTGGGGTAGGACGTAAGGTCTGTCCCCTTCCAAACTCACGTGGAAAAGTTACTTACGATGTTATTTAAGGTTGTACTTGAATGCAAGGTCCACTCCCTTTGATTAAAAATGTTAGATTCAATCTTAGCTACTGTTCTTTCTACTGTTTGAACAGTAAGAGTGAAATGTTAGAAATAGTGAGACCCAGCTGTGTCCCTTCTCTCATTTATGCTGGTAATGCTATTGCAGGTCAAGCAATAGGCTGAATAGCTTGTATTCTTTCAGAATATGTGATCCATTTATAAGTAGGTAGATTGCTCTTCTGAAGTATTTTAACATCTTCATAACTGTAATGATTACAGTTGTAGATTAAGAAAAAACACGGATGGGGCAGCTGTCTCAGTTGTGCATAATTATATTTTTATGCATGCTGCTAGTATAAATATGAACAACCGCTCATCTTGGAGACAAAGGAACAGAATGCACTAAATATGATGTATCAGGCTCAAGGCTGCAGAGCTGTGCTCTACTAGCAACCTGGCATTGCCTCTTTTAACTATAGTTCTTAGTACAACTGCACTGGTTACATTTGCCTTTGCACAGTTTAAAAGTGTTCTTAAAGCAGATCTATTTAGTATTTTGTGTTTGTTTTTGTTTTTTTAACCCCACTGATGTTTGTCTTCAACATATGCTAGCACATTTATAATATAACTTTGTAGTTTCCTCTTCTTAAAGTCAATGACTTACCCATTATAGAGATTCCCATGTAGTCCAAGTTTTGTACCATAGAAGAATTTTCTCCTGTTTGACCTTTTCTTATTATTTGAATTCAGAAATCAGGTACAAAAGTAATGTTTATACAGATTTAATATCTCAAAAATATCTTCTTTAATCTTTTTATCGCTTACTATTCCAGGATTTTATCCCTAGTCCTACCTTAGGCTTGAAATACTCAAAGAAAAATAAATTTTACCTAAAAAAATTAGAAGTGTGTTGGCTCAAATTCAGTAGCTTCACATTTAAAATACAGGGAAAGTAATAGTTAGATAAGATCTCTGCATTGCTACATCACACTGTTCCTTGAGTCATTCAGTTAAAAACTAAATGCTCCACTGCAATAACCATTTACAGCTTTTCAGCGGGTTTGGGGTTTTTTTTTAATAGCTGTTACTGATACTCAATTAACATTTATTTGATGGTAGCTATGTGAGGAAAACAAGAGTAAAAAAAAGAACCTTAGCATTAAGATAGATATTTCACATTATTAGTCTGAAGGGTCAGACACATGAAAATCTAGGACTAAATCTTAAAATTTATTAATCAGTGAGGTACTCTAGTACCATGTGTACTGTAAAACTACAACCTGCAGTGGGCCATGCAGAAATGCAGTGACTTGAATTAAGTGGCATTTATTCATCCCACCACACTTGGGCACCCAAGCTAAGAACACAGCTCTTGGGATTCTTCAGCTCAAGTTTTCTGTGTTACAAGGGTAGTGAGAAACATCTGAAAACAATTTTGCTGGATTGTCTTTGCAGTTTCCTTTGAGTTTAACTGTTTTTTTTTTAAATTGTAATAAAAAAGTTTTCCATTTGGGCATTTTAAAAGGAATTTGATAGTATTCTGTTTGTTGGGTATATTCTTGGGAAGAAGGCAAAGAAAATCAGTTATGCTTTCTCGCAGGAATATCTTTCTAACCTTATATAAGGAGTGAAGCTTTATTTCCAGTACTAGGTCCATTTTTTGTAAGAATAGTTCTCTGTGTCTCTATGCTTTGTTGTTTTCTTTTGTTTGCTTTTTTGTGGGGTTTTGGTTGGTTGGTTGGTTGGTTGGTTGGTTTGGTTTGGTTTGGTTTGTTGTTTTGGTTTGTTTGGTTTTTTTTTTTTTTTTTTTTTTTTTTTTTTATATTTAAA
>JANHGB010072481.1:0-12742 GCA_026283785.1 Coracopsis vasa
TACTGGGAAATAAATGTACCTACAAAAAAGTTCCTGCTTTACCTTACTGACACTGTAATTATAATTAGCACAAAGCATGCAACAGCCTTGCCCTTGTGTGCCAGGCTTGTGCAGTCCTGTACATTTACATCCTTTTGTCTTTCTCTGTATGCTTCTTCCATTTTTCCTGAACTCTCCTTACCTGCGTTAGAAGAAAAAAAAGCAGCAGTTTGCTTCATCTAGAAGCTGAAGAAAAGGCACTGTAGAAGATTGACATTTCCAGCATTTCCTTAACTCAGGAGAGAATAATTTTTCAGCCTGGTCATAAAGAAAAATAATAGGTACAAATGGTCCTCAGATTCAGGAAATACATACCTGCTTTTCATCAGTCTATCTGTGCAGATCCAGGACTGGTTCAAGACTCAAGGTGTGCAGGATTCTTCTGTAAAGACATCCTCCTGGTTCACAGCAGGGCCAAATCACTAGTGCTAGAGTTACTCCTGTCATGAGATAGTGCTTCTTTGCAGGTTTTTCTCGTTGCCAGAATGAGTTTTGAAGCTGAGACACAGTTGGTTTTGCTACCATGTTATCTCTTTTAATTATGAGTAGCAGACCAGGCACAGGTACAAATAATTTCTTACTTCAGTTCCTGGATTTTCCAGATTCCTGTGATAGCACTGATCAGCTCTGTTGAGATTCATGTGTGAAAGTCTCAGCTTCCCACCTATTTCTGCTTGCATGTTACAGTATATAGTTACTCAAGGACCTGTTCAGATTTAGTCACTGGTCCAAGATCTTGTCTGACAACTCAGCATTGCCCGTTTGAGATGCTTGAGACATCTTCTAGAACCATGTTCAGAATTGCTCCTTAATTCATTTCAAATTGAACCTGGCCTTCTCAGCTGAGATCATTTCATTCAGAGGAGGAGTCAGCTGCAGGTTTTTGTGGCTGATTATTCCTATGTGATAACGTTTCATAGCAACAAAGTGGTGCTGAGCCCTTGCTGCAAGTTGATTACCAAATTGTTTTAAAATTATAATTGAATCTGTAAGTAGTGCTTTTTTTTCCCCTTTTTTTCTTTTTCTTTCTTTCTGCCTTGCTGTTTACTGGGAGATGAGAACTTTTGCTTGCTGCATGTTGCCAAAGCTGTTAACGCTACTGGGAGTAAACCGTAGGGTTTATGTTCTGCCTGTAGTTCCAAAGGCCAAACTACCAAGTCTCAGAAAAAACCCTAAGTGAATAACAGTCTTTGTTGCTGTATTATCTTATTTGCTGGTATTCCTTTCTCCTCATCATACATCAGAATTCAATTCAGAAACTCTTCCTGATTCAGACGTGATGGGTTTTGAGATTTCCCAGATGCCCATTAATATGTCAAGCAGTAAGCGTTGGATTATGCTGACAAAAGTCTATCTAGTTTTGAAGAACAGTTCAGCTGCAGATCAGCTGCACTGATGCAGCTATGTGTATCCCAATGTTGAGGAGTGTTACCGCTTTCTAGTCTTTATGTTGGGATTCACATTCTCTCATTCTCAGCTGATAGAACAACTTGATAGAATCACTTACTGCCACTGTGGAGAGCATGGCTTGTTCTTCTCTTCCACTCTGTTTCCTCCCACCACTCTTCTGGAGTCTGCACTTTTCAATGGGTTTTGCATTCCTTGAGAATGTAAGCAGTTCTGGAAGCCTTTCATAGGCTGCTTTTCTCTGAGCGTATGAAGGGCTGAAGCTGGGAGGTGTGTTATTACTGAAAAACTCGATTACATGCCTATGGCCTACAAAGGAATGTGAATTTACTGCAGTATTTTGTCTCAAAAGTGAAGTTAAAGATTCTCTTTTTGTCAGCTTGAACAGACCAGGTATGTTCCCCTCAAGCTAAAGCAGGTCAGCAGCCAAGGATAAACTCTGGGCTGTGCTCTGTTGCAGAGATCTGCTGTGGCCATAACAGTTGATGTGAGAATTGCATGGCTAGCTTCCAAGACCTCTGATGAAGAACTCTTTTGTAGCAAGGGCAGATACTGGTGTTCCAAAACAGAGAAAATTTGTATGTAATTTTATGAATACCCATTTACAGAAAAGACAGACAAAGAGGACTTGAGGATGTACAGGTCTTTTTTTTTTTTTTTTTGAAGATACAGTTTTTATGCAAGCTTTTCAGGAGTTGGCAGCATATCCAAACACCTGCTGCAATGTTTTATTAAAATACTTCAGCTGAATGGAAAGCTTTTCTTCTGACCTTTGTTGAAAAGCAACAGATTATTTAAGTCTGCATAGTTCTAATGAAAAATCCTTCTAGCTTTTACAAGAAAAATGCAGGTGAGGAGTTTCCAGTATGAAAATTGTTTATTTAGTTTTCCCTACAGAATTGTCTCAGATTAGCTAGTTTTGTTGTACCCGTTTCAATTAATTTACTTTGATTAAAGTTGCACAGGAATAGTGACAACAATTAATCTGCAGTTTATGACGTGATATATCGCAATACCTTTGTTCTTCTCTGGTGAGTCATGGCTGCAGCATTCTGTTCATTATTTACCATTGCATGATTCACCTTTCGGTCCACATTACAAAATGTGCTGTCCCCTGCAGAATTTACTTACAGCTTTAAACAGACGTGTGCCACTTACAGTAGGTTGAATACACAAAAGCTGTTCATTCCACTAAAACTTTGAATCATTCAATGAGGATGCATTTGCAGTGTGGTGAAATATTATGTTTTGTTTAAAATGTGTTTATTCAGGTACAGTTCTTATAATGGTGTTGTGAGGTGAACAGATTTTTCAGTAGGAGTAATGTTCGTGTGAATCAGCTTTGGAAGCATAATAAGGCAGTTGTATGTAAAACCAGGTAGTTACAAGAGAAATAAGCAGATATCTGGAAATGTAATGCATCTAGTCAGAAAACTTGTTATTCACATTTAAAGGTTAAAAACTTAGGTGTAGATCATCTCTGAAGAATAACTGGCTGAGACTTCGTTTTTAAAACTAAACCCCAGTTACATTTTGTGTTGCTTGCTGTCAAGGTGACAGAAACATCAATTTCAGTGTTAAAAATAGTTCAAATTCTAATATAGGTGCCACATCGCCTTTTCCTAGCGTAAACTGAAGAAAAATGTGAGATCGACAAGTTTAATGTCTCACAATCTCAAGAACCAACATAAAGTTTTGGGAAAACCATCTGTAAGGCTTATAAAGGTATAGCGGTTTCACTTTTGTGTGTGTACACTTTGATATCTTTGCTGAGTCTCTGCAATACTCAGTTGGGAGTTTTATACCTGTTCGCTTTGGCTTGGACTAAACAAATGAGGTTTGGTTGAGGCAGGAGCAAAGAATTCTCGAAGTCTGTGATGCCAACAATAGGTGACAATTTCTGTTTATCACTGAACTGATTTGAAACTTGAGTAGTTTGAACCCGCTGGCAGAAACAATGCTTTGTATCTCATTATTAATCCAGGTTCATCCAGTCCTGTAACCAAGGAGGAATTTCTGAATCCCGACAAACGGAATAGAATTCCTTATGAAGCACAATTACAATATGTGCTGTAATATACTTTCATTTTTTTAATAGAGAAAAATGTATGACTTAAAGGTGGAAAGAAGTATTATTTTTTGTAGATTAATAGAAAATAGCAAACTTTTTTTTTCCTCTCCTTTCTTGATGTGGAGCATTGGGACATTTTGACAACAATCCATACCTGTCAAAACGAGAGCCAATACATAATGTTAGCAGTCAGCTAAGAGGCACTTCATATGGCTTGGTATTAATCATACCGTCAATTTTCATTCCATGGGCATCCTTCTTTCCCATTTTCACTTAAAATTTATTTCAGAGCATTGAGCTCTGCTGTTCATTACATTCAGTATTAGCTAATTTGGCTTTTGACAACTCTTATCCCCATTCCTATTAAACTTTAGCCATAAATTGAGGGAAAGGTTGTGCCAAAACATTTCAGGATTATCAAAAGACAAATTTACAGCTACTCTGCTTTTTTCATGTCTTTTGAACTGACTACGGGATGAAATGTGAGAAAAATCAGGTCTTGTAACATTTCTGAAACACTCGTTTGAGTATGTTGTGGTTTTATAGAGACAGTTTTGCAAGTGCACTGTATCATAAAGTATTTTGGATCATAGAATGTGCTGTGTTTATAAAACAAGATTATTAGGGTCTGTGTACAAGATTGATACCAGAAGTTCTTTTATTTACAGTTTTTTCTTTCAGCGGGTGTTTCTAGAACCTGCTATTTGCTGAAATGGCTATTTGCCTGGAGAGAGGGGAAAGTGTTGTTGGGTATGTAAATAAAACACTCTACCTTACCAGCACTTGCCCCTCTTTTTTCCGTACTTCAGTCTTGAAAAAGTTACTGAAAGCAGACTTAAGAATTCCTGTGTAAGATGACCTATAAAAAGCCTGGAACAGGTATGTAAACGATGAGAAATAAAGAACCAGTGGCTTTTTTTTTGTAGCATCAGATAAGTTGGTGACAGAATTTCTATAGGTTTCCAGGCTGCCTCACATCTTTTATTGTTGGGGAAAATTATGGAGAACAGTTGGGCATCTAAATCTTTTCAAAAAGACTAATAAAACCAGGTAATACTTCAGTTCATTAGGAACTGAATATGATGTATGACAGCTGTGGTTTAAACATTAGTAACAAATAATCTTTAATTAGAAAATTTGTTTTTTAAAAAATACTGAATTTCTAAAATGTATAGTGGTGCCATTAGATGAAAAATGTCATGACTGTGCCGTTTGATCAGATAACTTCTTTCAAGTAAGCATGTGCATTGGTAGAATATTTATTTAACAGATTATCCCTGATGTCTTATGTGTAAAGTTGTAGCTGGTTTAAATGCTTTCTAAGGCTTTCCAAGAGGAGGACTAAGTTTCAGAAGTAGGACTGGCTTGCTTTGCTTGCCTTCTGACCAGTCTTGTAGAGCTCTTTTGAAAACAGAAGGAGAGTACAGAAATGCGTAAGGGCGGAAGAGACCGTCTTCCTCACTGAAGATGGCGTTTGCAGTGTTTTACTTTAGTTTTTGCTTTGCTTAACCTGTTGCTTTTGCAGTTACATTCTGGAAACATGAGCACAGAATCTGTTTCCTTAGAGATTATCTTGAATTTTTTTTTTTTTTTAAAACTTCCGTGTTGTCTTCTGTGCTAGTCTTATGCTCAGGAGTGCTGGTCTGGAATTGGCTTTTTTTTTTTTTTTTTTTTTTTCAATAGAGGTAATATACGAAGTAATTGTAGTATTTAGAATAAATTTACTTCTTTTGAAAGAAACCAGTAGTCTTGAGACATAAAGCCAAAATTTAACTGGAAAGAGGGATGTCTCAGCGCTGCTAGAGGCCAGTGCTGCTAATAAAACGATTTGCTATTCTCATGCTGTAGCTTAATACTTGTTTTCATGATTGAAATATACCTCAAAACTGCATATTAAAACTTGGTATCTTTTTCAGTGTAGGTTTGTATTTGTGAGGTTTTATAGTGGATTCGTAATAAAAATACAGACCAGGATTTTTGCACTAATTAAAACCATATCAGAAGTGTAAATAAATGTAAGGAGAGTCTGCAAGCTGGCATTCATCTCTTCAGACAGATGAATTTAGTATATATCACATTCTCCCACTCCCAGGAAGAAAAAATTGTGATTCAGCTATTTTAAGACCCAGATTTAGCAAATGACCTGACCATTATTTTTTAATATATTTTAAGCCTGGGCTTAAATGTTTTTTCTGAACATAAATACATTTATAGATATGCTTATAACTAAATGTAAGCTTAAGTACTCTGTTGAGCGGGGCTAGATTTCACAACCATGCTGGTGCAGTCAAAAGGACATTGACAATCTGCTCTTACCCTTCTGATGGTCTGCAAGGTGTTCTGTTGGAAATGTCACTACCAGTTTTCCTTGGGCAGCCTTTGTGGGTTTCTCTGTCTGTGTGTGTGTGTGTGTATACATATATTCATCATCTAAGAGGAAGAAATGGATGTTCTGTAACAGACTATAAATGGACTGGATAATGCCATCTCTGCTTATGCTTTCTGACGCATTTTGCAATAAGCTTCTGTTTAGTTCCATCTATCTCAGCCGCATTTTAATGGGACAGGCTGAAACTCTCCCTACTGGATGAGTTTTTTTCAGTTTGGAGTTTTAGTTTAATGTCACAATACTGTAATCTGGGGCCCTAGGAAAAAATCTAATGATAGAATTGTAGAATGGTTTGGGTTGGAAGGGGCCTGGTCTCCAGTTGGACATCATGCTGATGACCACAACTGTTTGAGTGTGACCATCCAGCCAATTCCTTATCCACCAAGCAGCCCTTCCATCAAGTCCATGCCTCTCTAGTTTAGAGATAAGAATGTCGTGCAGGACAGTGTCAAAAGCCTTGCACAGGTCCAGGAAGATGATGTCAGGCACTCTTCCCTTATCCACCAATGCTGTAACCCCACTGTAGAAGGCCTCCAAATTTGTCAGACATGATTTTCCCTTAATGAAGCCATTTGACTGTCACCAGTCACCCCCTCATTGTCCATGTGCCTTAACATGGTTTCCAGGAGGATCTGCTCCATGATCTTGTCAAACACCAAAGTGTGACTGACAGGCCTGTAGTTCCTTTTCCCACCTTTTAAAAATGGGGTTATGTTTCCCCTTTTCCAGTCAATAGGAACTTCACGAGACTGCTATGACTTCTCTGGTACGATGGACAGTGGCTTAGCCAGTTCATCTACCAGTTCCCTCAGATTTTTGCTGTCTCTTCTGGTGATTTATACTGTACTCTTAGGACGTTTCTACTTTTGAAAGTAGATGTCTCCTTTTTGCAGATCTGACTTGCAGGAGTTACACTAAAGCAAATCAGTGCGGAATATGGATGTTGTAATGAATACAACTACTTATCTCCCTACTTTTTCCTTCAGAATCTCCTGAATAACTACTTACATTTCCTTAGTCAAATGGCAATTCCAAAATGCGGTGTAAACTGTTAACAAAGTTAGGTGCGTTTTCTTTTTAAGAGGCTTTGTGAACCATATAATCCACATTCATCACTTCTGCCAGCTACCTTCCCAATTTCATTAATATTACTCCTAATTTGCAAATAGAAACAGCTGAAGAAGTTGTCCAAGGAAGGCTGTTGCTCTTATGTCTTTTTTTTTTTAGATCACTGGGAGCTTAGAGGTAGAATGGAACTGAATTTGCAAGTCTGTCAAGTTCAGTGTGTTTTCAGGTCACAGTGTGTTTGTGCACAGTGACATCCCATACAGTTCTGAGCACTTTATGACTGATAAAGCTGTGTTTTGATGGGATGGAAAAGAACATTAAAAGTCACTTTGAGAGGTAAACCCAAGGTCTACCTAACACAGTCATTTATTTTTACAGTGCTCCATAGTGGGTGCTATGTAAGAGGATAACAGTAGGGCAAGCAAAGGCAATGACTTTCCCCATCGGTACTCTGAACTTTTGAGTCTTGTCTGACTTGAAGGCTTTTTGAATTGGAGGTCCTGCCTTTCTGTTTAAGACTCTAGCTTTGTGTTTACAGGCTATGAGTGGTGTTAGCGTGAAAACTGCCCTTCTAAATCTATTTTGGAAAACCAGTGTTTCCTAGGATTAACTGCAGCATTTTTGTTGGCTTTATTTCTGGTTGCCCTAGATGTCTCTTCTATTCCTTCCTCACTCCTATCCAAAATGAGAAAAACCTAGTCAATCTCTGTTCTCCATAATATTATTTATGTTTCCCTTAAATGATTTTACTTTATTTTCTTAAAAATTGTTTGGATTTGGAGCTACTTTGAAGTCTTTTGGGGAAGTTAATAACTCAGCTGAGGTTTGTTATCTATTTCTAGCATAAACCAACATTGTTTGCTATCATATTTTTTGCCAGAAAAAATCCTTAGTAGCAGAAACTTGAATTGAGTGGGGAAAAAATATCTGTATAAGTGGGAGAATGTTTTACTGTTGAAATAATTTTTAGTGATGTGATATGACCCATATTCTATTTGTATCATAAACCTCTTAATCTGTGTTCAGGTTTTCACTGATGATGTATTAGCGTGGCATTAACTTCCAGCCTTTCTTCGACCTCTTTAAACAAAGTGTTATTCGCTGCACTAACGGTTTGTTTCCTAGACCTACTAAACATTTTTCTGTAATACATGTTTAAAAATAGTTACCTGTATGGTTGTTTGTTGTTGTTCTCTTATTTATTACTATTATCTGATTTTTTTACTGTAACTTTTATGTATTGAAATGGGCTTATTTAGAGTTTCATTAGCACTCATGTGAAGTCTGTAGTTTTTTTGCTACCTGCTTGCTCACATAATTCCCAAATCTCAGGGATTTTGGTCTTTTATGTTGTTACTCATGTGCCCAAGCGCATCAAGATCATTTAGTCCAGCAAAATATATTTCAGAAAGGAGTACTGATCCATTTCATTTTATTAAAAAATCAGGAAAATTTGGATTAGCTCAGACATGCAATCTAAATTGAAGCATGTCTATGAGTATTGTTGTGTCAGTAGAATTTAAGCACGTGCTTGAAGTTAGTCACATATATTTAAGTGTTGCTTTGTATTGGTCAGGGTTTTCTCAGCTAGGAGCAAGTTCTGCCTGCAAACATGCAGCATACTGATAGCTTAGACCTTGATAGAATAAGGTTTAACGACTCTTGTTTAGATGATGCTTATAGTTGACATAAATGAAGAAATAAAACCAGTGACTTGTCAGTTTGGTGCTTAGTTTTGGTGAGATGAGGAGAATGGTGCATGTTTAAGTGAAATTTAAAGACTGGTCAGTGACTAGGCTCAACAGAACTTCATGTTTGTTTTCTCTTAAATAAGATTTTAATCTTTTGTGATAAATTATGACAAATTTCTCATCTTACACGTGCACTGTTTCTCTGTTTCCTGGCAGGTTTCTGTTCATGAGTGTGCCACTTCTTTAAAGATCATATTTTATTTTGCCCTCTTCTGAGGCTTAGGAGAGCTTTTAGGTTTCAGTAACTTCTCTAATGCAGAAATTCTGTGTTTGTTCGTATTTTTTACAATGTGCTTATTTCATTTATATCATGCCAAATGTATATGTGTGTATGCATGTATATGTGTATGCATGTCTATGTTGTTATAATTGCATCTGATTACATGCATGTAATTACGTGTGTATATATACACATACATATATTTTACTGTGAAACTATTTTACGATGCAACTGTATGTGCTTGGTGCCATAATTCCACTTCTTTGCACAAGTAAAATGTTCTAAAAGCTATTATTTTATCTGGAATCACAAATAAAATTAGAAATGTATAGTACATAGTGAAAATAGAATTATTATGAAAATAAGCCAAACCATGTATTTAAATTCAAATTATGAATGACTGTAATAGAAAAAAAATGGAGTAGCTGAGGTTTCATGTGATTATAGTATGCTGTGTTGTACATACCATAAGAAATAATTTTTTATACCTCTACTACTAAAATTTGGAAAGAGTATTATGCTGTTCTCTCTATGCTTCAAACTCTATAGAACAATATTTTTCTTTTTACTTTTTTTCCAGCACCTGCTATTGGCAATAAAGTTTACCATTGCATTTGTAATTCCGGATAAACCAAGAGATATCCAGATAAAATTAGCCAAATTGGAATTTGAATCTCTAGAGGCTCTCAAACAACAGGTAAGAGCAACTGACATATAGAACTGTGAAAAGTATTGGTGACCTGAAGGAAAGATAACCTAGGGAGATTCTGTGTTGGGTTTAGGTGGATAAATATGTAAAACCCAGGGTTTTGAAATTCCTGTTACACTGTATTAAGATTAGCTAGCTAAAGCTGTTCCACTTCTGCCCCACAGTTTCCGTTGACAGAGCTGGGGTGGTGAGTCACTGGTAGCAGTGTACAGCACAGGGTATTAAATAAATAGAGAACAGCGCTGGTTTACTTCTACACATTGGGTTGTAAACTGTAGCATTTCAGGTACTGCTTCATTTTCTGATAACCCATCACTGCTTAAGAAGTGGAGTGGAGACCTGGAAGTTTTAACAGATTCACCTGTCCTTTCAACACACCAGTTTATGTGAGCCAACACGAGAAAAATGGTCTTTCCTTTTCAGACAACGTGAAATTCCTGGTATGGCTAGTAATGTAGCAACTTGTAATGTCTTTTGTCCTTGTGTGTGCAAACGTACTTTGTTTATATTGTCACTTTTAAAGGACATTGGTCTCTGTGAAACCTCCTTTCATCCCCTGGAGGTGTTTGTTGGATTTCCTTCGTTGCTGAAATATCATCACAAATAAACATTTAACTTGGCTCTAATATAGGCAGAAACTGTAAACAGGCTAAACATGTTTGAAATAATTGTATTGAGAACTAAGTGTGTATGAGGGCATAGTAATGCTGCCTTATTTTACTTTCCATATACAATTGTCTCATTTTATTGCATAAGTCAGGTATATCTTACAGTATACTTAACAAGCATTCCAAAACTATGTAGTAAAATAAGGAACTAGATTTTTCTACTGAAAATTTCTGTTTTGACAAATGATTCCTTAAAAAGTGGTAGAGATCACAAGAGATGAATCATATGGAATTAGCTTCAGTAGGAGACAGATTCTACAGAGCGAGTTTTGCTATGGCAGTGTTCTTTAGGAGTTTCTGACTGTACCATGCTAGATAGGATTTCTAAGATAGCTTAAATATCAGAAAAAAACACCCAAAACCAATATTGACTGGTCCACCTATTTATTGTTAGCTCAGATATTTTTACACTGTAATGCGTGGTTTTATGTGAACATACTCTTTGTGTGCTCCACATACAGATGTGTAAACTCCTCTATACCAATTTTTATGTAGGCTTGGAGGTTACTTTATAAAACATCTACCATAGCTGTATGTGACAAAATGAGTTCTTCATTTTGGACAAACTGAGCCTATAAACAATACACTTCCTTTTATAGTTAAACCCCCCCAGTTCTGTGTGACACTAGGACATCGCTAGTGAAGTCAGTACTGTCTGTTGTAATCAGCCATAACAAAACCAAAATTACAATTGAATCTAATGCCTCATAGTTTTGTTTTGCCTTTCTCTAGATGTTGATGTGGAGTTACCAGGAGCTGGTTGTGGATCTCATTTATTTTTTAGATAAAATTAAAAGGAACAGGATTACATTTCTATTTCAGTTGTTCTTTCTCTGTTTTCATTTTATACACAGGCAGAACTAGGTCATCCACTGGAACCTTAAGCTCAAGTGAATATAGTCACCTTTGGTTATAATGTGCCAACTGGAATATATATGGAGTCTCTTTCAATATGAGTTTGCATGTCAGCAGTTAGCACTTCATCTCCTATTCTTGCATCTGTGTATCCCTTACAGTAGTATGTGCCTGATTCCCAGTTTTCAGGGTTGTTTCATTAATTCAGTGGTGAAAAGTTAGTCTGAATTTTAGGAAGAACCAGAAGTCTAGCAGTTCTCCCCTAATACTTGCTGGCTTCCTACAGGATCCAGGAAGAACATGACTGGTTTTCAGGTGCCTTGGTATGTACTTTATGCACAAGTGTCTACCATCATCTTTTTAGATTTCCTCTGGTTGATATGGTGCTATGTATCTCATAGATGTGTAGAAAATTGGGCTTTTTTTTTCTGGTGCCTTAGTTTTTTTCAGTGAAAAAGATCAGCATTTAAAATTAATACATTGACTGTAAAAAGATACTGAAGCATTTGTTTTAGAAGCATGTTTTCTAGTTCTTGTTACTGAGAGTCATGGTAATTTATGCTGTATATCTTGCTTTCAAGCAAAAAAACAGCAATGAAATCCCCCAAAACAGCTGTTAAAAAAAACAGTCATAAAAGTCTGGGGCAAATGTGAGATCACATTATGGAGAAACTGATCTATATACCTTTGTGCAAGTATGCATTGCGTTCCTCTCTTGATGCTATCCAGACATGTATGCCATTGTGTTTACCATATGAGCTTTTGGAGTATTGTTGTCTTGGGATGTGTCGACCTCCAAGATGCCAAAATAGATTATTAGGCTCCTTATATAGTGCAGGGGCAGAAAATTTCGTAATACACAGATGTATTGATTATGCTTGAGATCCTTAACTCTAGACAGTGTGAACACATTTACATTTTCATTAATGCTAAACTAATTGCTTTTTGACCTGGTGCAATGGGACTGTAACTATTCTGTGTTCAATCCATTTGAAGACTGAGTTAGTGTCTATTCGAAAGGGATTTTAGGAAATGCAGTGTCTCAGCTCCCTTACAGAGATGAGCGATCACCATTAGAGCTTGTTAAAACTTCCAATATAGTGAAAAATGCCATAATAATAATAAAAAAATAATGTTGGTATGACAGTCTTGTTTTGAAGTTCTCAAACTTTAGGAAAAGTTTTTAGGAAGTTCTGAAATGTTTCTTTGAATAATTTCTTTACATAGTTTGCTGAAAGGGAGTGGACTATTGAATGAGTTGTAATAATTCGATCTATTTTGAAAACACTTTGTTACAATACACCCTAAGTATCATAATAAATGTTTGTTGACATAGAATCATAAAATCATAGAATAATTAGGGTTGGAGAGGACCTTAAGATCATCTAGTTCCAACCACCCTGCCGTGCGCAAGGACACCTCCCACTAAACCATGCCACCCAAGGCTCTGTCCAGCCTGGCCTTGAGCACCACCAGGGATGGAGCATCCACCACTTCCCTGGGCAACCCATTCCAGTGCCTCACCACCCTCACAGTAAAGAACTTCTTCCTTATATCCAATCTAA
>JANHGB010072483.1:0-29158 GCA_026283785.1 Coracopsis vasa
TTTCTTTTCTTCTTTTTTTTCTTGTCTTTTCTTTTTTTCTTTTCTTTCTTTTCTTTCTTTTTTCTTTTTTCTTTTCTTCTTTTCTTTTCTTTTCTTTTCTTTTCTTTTCTTTTCTTTTCTTTTCTTTTCTTCTTTTCTTTCTTTTCTTTTTCTTTTTTTTCTCGTCTTTTTTCTTTTTTCTTTTTTTTTTTTTTGTTTTAAACATTCTGTTTTTTAGTCTTTTTGTTTTTGTTAATTACTGCCCAATATAATGAGATATAAGTTCAGTGAGAGTGGTGCAGTGAGGAGGGTTATTCCCCAGATCCCTCCAGCATATCTTCACTCTTCACGGGCACAGTAGTTCTAGATGGATGAAGAGGATGAGTTTATTGATTGTAATTATTCATGCTGGAGAGGATGCTAATAGTTGTAGGTTTGGAGTTCTGCATACTGGAGATGATCTTTGCTAGTCATTCTTTTCCCTACTTAAAAGTAGCCAATAACCTACACTAAGCAGCAGTGATGGAAGCATCTGTCTTCTTACTTGAAACTCTGATTTTCAGCTTGACTTTGAAAAGGAACATAGGTCTCATTTAGCTTTAAAGTGTCCCAGTGATTCACATTCCCAAGATAGTTTTCCTAATTTCTTTCACTGTCTTCTGGCAAATCTCTCACTGGGACTGACATTGACTTGAGGCTTGGTATTCAAATAGCTGAGGCTATATTCTGTGTGTGTTTAAGGTGGTAAAAACAAATGGAGTTGTAAGTGATAAGGTGTAAATACTTTCAACATTCACCTGGGGTCAGAAATTGAGCGTAACTTAAAAATGGAGATTGGAAGAGTGTGCTGATGGAGAGGCCTCGAGGAGCTGGGCTGAAGAAAGGGAATGTGCTATTTTCCAATAGACCAATTTTCCTGCCATATCCCCTTACCTGCAAATTACCTTTTACAGTGTAGCCTAGAATCCCAGCCTGGTAAAGATACCACTGTTTGTACCAATTTTCTCTACCTGATGCTGATTTAACCTCTACTTCACCAAAGAGTCTAACCTGAATGCTTGCTGGGGATTGGAAAGCACTCACCCCCTCTTTGGAATTTGGCAGTGTGATCTCAGGGTGGCTTGCCAAGTCTTTTGTGGGGGGTTTAGTTACCTATGACTAGTTTTCTTTAGAATACTGCCACATTCTTCTGGGCCTGTGTTGCTAAATGGAGATGTACAAATGCATGTCTGACCACCCCCATTCAGTAATCAGCCAGAAAACTTAATCTCGGGACAATCTAATCAGGTTGATGTTTATTACTAGTAGTTTTCATCTGGGGTGGCTAGTTAACAATTACGGATGATATGTGAACACTGACTCAGTATTGCCAAGATACTCAAGGATTTCAGAAGGCTTAATGCAGCTCAGAACTTAAAAACAATTAGCAGATTCTAGGCTGCATTTCTTCTAAAGACAGTTATTTGCCTTGTTTATTTAAATGGGCAGAACTGAATGTCCTTGCTGTACATTTTTCTACATCTCCATAAAAGATACTGTAGTGGTGAGAGTTACAGACATTCCTGTACAAATAGATATATATTCAAGATATTCCTTTTATATTCAATAGGTATCTTCTACACACACGTATCCATCTGTATGTATATGTGGGTAGGTAATAAGCAATTTTACCCTTACATTTTTGTTTGGAAACAAATGCCAGCCTGTGATAATGGTATACATTTTCTAACATAGGATCTTTTTAAGCCATAGACTCTGCCACTGGGGACTGCACTATGAGATAATTGACCTCATGTGAGTTATGTGCCCTGAGTCTAAAGCAAGGGCACATGTAGTGGCATCAAAATCAATTATCTTACAATCCATCCCCCAGTGAAAAGGGCTACTGCTGTTAGAATAGACCCATGAAAAAGATTTTGATATTTTAAAATGTTTTCAATGACTTAATTCTTAGAAATAATATTATTGCATTAAGCAAAGAAATAGAATAATGGTGCTGGATTAAACTGTGCTAAGCGTACCTACAGATGGACTTGGTATGAGCACTCACTAACTGGGTATGAAATCTCATTGGGGTATCTCTGACGGAGTATCACCAAGGCTGTAGTAACTGGGCTGCCTCCATTGCTGCCATGCAGGTGACTGTCAAATAGATGCATCTCCATTTTCTCTCTGGTTGCAATCCTCCTGTGTGTGTCACGGAGCAGCAGAAGTACTGGACAGAGCTACTAAACTCTGAGGACAAAATTCTACTTCCACTAACCCTTGCAAACCCTTGCCAGGGTAAAACTATTTGGAGAGAGCAAAGGTATTTAACTCAGGGATGGTGTCTTCAGTCAGAGCCTGATCACCCAAATGATCATAGCTAAACTATCATGTACTGGAACATGTTTCAAAAGTCTTCAATTGCCCAGTTGCTTGGTTACAAGACCGTTTGTCATCTCTTCTGGTAGCAGGGTGAGAGGTGGGAGAACTGGAGGGAAGAGGGGAGATGATTACATGTGCTGTTGAAAATGCAATAAGCACATTCGATCATATCTAATTCCCATTTATATTACTGTGGACATCCTTACTGCCCAGCTGCCCTCTCAAAGACTCAGAGCCATGGGATTTTTTGATGCATGAATGAAGACTGGGAAGAGGGCCAGCATGCAGGCTTCTTCATCATTTATTACCTTCTAGTTTTAATTGTTTTCCTGCTTCTCTTGAGATATTTATCTAGGAGGAATTGTACTATGCAATACAGACACGCGAGGTGGCAACTGAAGATTGCTTGTTAGCTCAGTGCACCATAAAGTAGATGGATCTTAATAAAAGAGAGCAGAGTATTTACATTAATAGAAAAGGCCCATTTATAAACCTTTTATTACTGAAGTGCATAAGTCTGACTCCTGTTTGTCCATTATAGAGGTGTGGGTTATATAATAATCACCACATAACTGCATTGTCTGTATCTTTATAGTAATGAAAATCAGATGTCTCTGTATGCCACATCATTCCATCCTATTGTGTCTGCAAGGCTACATTTATCCCTGGTGAAAGCCTTGGGTAGATTTACAGTAGGGCAAAATTTAGTCTGCTTAGATTCTGACTGGTATTTCAGCAGTGAAAAATTAAACAGGAGCTACCAGAAGAGTGCTTGATGATAGGAGGTAAAACAAAGGGGAAGTTGGCAAAGGAGGGAAGGATAGTTAGTACGGAAAAGATAGATGGCATGGAGTGAGTGCATCACAGAGTGCGATTGAAGGGAGGAATTCAGATCCCTAGTTCCTTGTATCTTCAGTGGTGCTTTATGGTCCTCTTCTGTGGTCAGCTTTCAGATATTACCCTTGCTGCCGTTTGGATTCCCTCATCAGAGCCCAGTGCCTTTGCCTCAGGCAGTACCTCTGGCTACCTTTCATGGTCCCTATGCTCCTTCCCAGCCCTGTCCTATCCTGCTGAAATTGTGCCACAGACTTTCCTCCTTGCGAAGCTGGTGGCAGCTCTGAGGGGGGCAGTGGATGGACAAGATGAAGAGGAACTTGGTCTGTGGTCAGTCAGCCTCCTGCACCAAAACCTGACACAAACACATTGCTGTACCCAAGGGAGAGAGAACTGGCAGTGACATCTATGAAACAAAGCTCCAGCCTTCACCAGTTGGTGCTTTATGGTTTTCAGAGCACCCCACACTGTGCAGGAGATGTGTCAAATCTTCCTCTCCAAATCTCCAAGGAAGGTCAGGCCTGTAGGCTGAAGGGGGAGTGACCATTTTGATTTAAGTCCTCTTTGATTTGAAGAATAAAACCATGCAAGTCTCTTTTCATGCTTTGCAGGATAGAGAATTAGGGGAGCTTTCATGCCTCTGTCCCATTTTAGTCTTCAGGAAGGCAAGGTTTATACATTACTCCAATTTCTTTTTTCAAACACAAGAGTGTAGTTGAGAGTAATTGTGTGTACATTGGGACTTCGAAGAATTGAAGTCCACTAAATGCAGAGGATCTTCCTAGTTGGAGAAAGCGGCTTTAGAAGCAGGCATTTTTGAATTGATACCTCAAAAATTATTTTATTATTTCTCCCAACACTTCAATGACCTTGAGTGCTTATCTCACCTTTTGGGGGTGTGAGGGGCTCCTCATTTTGTCATTGTGAAAGTTCATGTTATTCACCGAAGGAGTCAGGACTCTTCTGTTTGTCTGGTACTTAGCATTCACTGTTAGTTAATTGGGAGAATATTTGTTGACTTTGATGGGTCTGCTGAGCAGAGTCCATGTTGCCAAGTTCAGTAGACAAAGCATATACACCAGATTTATCCATTCCTCATCCATCTTGACAAAGGGATAAATATTGACTCAAGTGCTCAGTCCTGTTTCCCTCCCATCCCTCCTCCCAGCAAAACCCAAAGAACATGTTTTATGGATAGAGCCAAATGACCAAGCTTACATAAAAATACTTTGTACTTGTAGATATGAAATTGAATCAATTAGTCTGATTAACAGGTCATCTTTCCTGAGACAGCACACATCATTAGGTCTAAAAAGATGATAATATGTAATTTATAAATATATATCATATGTATTTCCTAATGAGTTAGGAAAAACCCTTTACCATGTTGTATTTTTAATTGTATAATGAATGTTAAAGTATGTGAATCAGCTTGATTTTAAAATGCAAAGAGCTGAAGTACCCTAATAATAAATCCGTAGGTGTTTGTTGGGAAAGAGATGCAGTTTCTGTGACTGATGAGATATTAACAGTTTTGACCTGATCTCTCAGTGACTGATACTGATAACGCTCATTTCTAGAGAGCACCGCGGCTCCCATACAGCATAGTCTCCCTTGAGGCTGGAAGGGAGTGTGTGCAGCTCATGCTGAGTCCGGTGTTTCTAAATGGGGTACTTGGAGCAACCCGATTCCATTTTTGTGAATCATGGCCGTAAATTTAGAAAGCAGAAAATGCCTGTTTCATAATGCTACCCTGACTCTGGCAATGCGACATTATTTTTGTTGTGTACTCTCAAGTGCTCCTCCTTGTCTGAGATGCCTTCAGGTCGGGGCTTCTCTTAAGGATTTGCCGGCCTCCTAGTTAGGAAACATTTTCCTGATAATCAGCCTACACTGTCACTGGCTCAATTAAATCCCATTACTTCTTGTTATACCCAGTGGGATCCCTCAAATAATTTCTTGGCATCCTCACTATCTGTCTCCTGTCAGACACTCCTGGATGCTCATCTGGAGCCTGCCGCCAAACTCTGGCTATAAGTCAGCCTGATTGCTGTCTGCTCTGTGCATGTCCAGGGTCCTTCCCATAGCCCTCAATTGTTGTTTTTTTTTTGTAAATCTGGTGTGCCATGATGTTTTGGTTAGAAAATTACTTCTTTGTAGAGTTAAGCATCTGCCTGAGATTGATAAAGGCAAAACATTTCAGACTGAAGGTTGTCAATTAATCCCTCTGTCACCCAGCTCTGTCTGCTGGTCTCAGGGGTCATAGAGGAGGGAAGGTTCTTGATCACTGCTTGATCCAGGGACAGTGACACTAAGCTGTGGAAAATACTGTTACTTCTCAATCTGTACACTTCAGTCAGCCTTTGTTATGCACATGGGCCAAATTCAGTCCTCACTTTCACCATCCCAGGTTGTTCTTGAAGTCAGAATCTGATCCACAGCAAGGCTATATGGGAAACTCTTTTTCCACAGAACTGTGACCCAAGACTGCGTATAATTCTGTGCAGCTTACTAATTGGAAGGTGTTGTCAAATTGGAGGTAATTCAGAGAAGAACAGAAGTGATTAAAATGTTGGCAGGATCATTTAACACAGAAAGATGGAAAGAACTAAAAATATATAAGCCAGTTAAATAAGGAGCAGGTAGACAGAGTATGATTCAAGTAACAAAGAGCATTAGGGGTGATTCTGTAGTCTGACACCTCCTCCAGGCTCCATTTGCATAAAATTTGGAGTGAGGTTACAAAGTCCATTAAGCCAATGGGGCTTCAGTATTGGTTTGATGCTCCGCACCAGGTGCATATTCAAAATGAGAGCTACAGTCACAAATAATAGGTAAACTGAACTATGCGTGAAATGACCATTAGGAACAACTTCCAGGCCATGACTGGTTTTCAGGTTGTAGAGTGTTCTTCAGAGATGGAAAAAGTGCCAGGTTTCAGCATAGTACTTATAAACCCATATCCTAGCATTTGGTGAACGCGTCTTCTTTGTTTGAAGCATTTAAACCTAGGTTAGATGTTAAACCTAGGAACAGAGCAAGAAACTATTCAGTCAATCAGAAATCAAGAGCAAACAAACTAAAGGAAGGATGTTTTGGGAAGGAGCTGCCATATCTGCCTGGTGTCCAATCCTGAAGTTTTCCATCTGCTATTAGTTAGAAGTCAGTCTCCTGTGGAATTGGTAAGGATTTGCTAAAGTAAGAATTGTGTAAAAGCAGAGAATGTGATTTTGCTGTCGGTATCACTAGGGAGTATTTTGCAATGATCTGTGGCCGTGACATGCTCAGGTTGCACTTGGCATTGCAAGTGTCCCTGTTAAATGCCCTGTGAGGCAGGCACCAGACATAAAGCTGATGCAGTTTTTCTCTCAGACCAAACAGAAGTGTTGAACTCGTTGCTGCAGGATATCACAGGGGCTGAAAGTAACAAATGGGTTCAGAAAAGGACTAGGCAAAATCAGGAAGATTTGGTCGTGGTTAATAAAAGCGTTAATCTGATCTGGATCAACCCCTGGCACTGAAAGACTCTAAATCATTCATTGCTGGGAGCTGGGAGATCTGGATAGGGTCTAGCTATGAACTTTTTTCTACCTTGATTCACATGATCTTTCCCTAAGCTTCTGGTAGTGGTCATGGTTGAAAATGGTATCCCGCCTGTGGGCATGACCAAGGGGTTTTATGTTCTTATATGAGCAGGAGCAGTAGTATCTGGCTCATGGAATCTCACTGATTTCACTCTGTCCTGAAAGAGACCTCAAGGTTCCAGCCCAGGATGCTACCATTTCTCTTACAGACTTCCTGTGCAAAGCCAATGCAGCATTTGGGTCTGGCCTGAAAACTCTCTTCCACTAGTATAACTAAAGTGGTCTTTCAGCAGGTTCCAGAATACTTCAGGGTATAGACTGTTTTAACTGATTGCCACCCCAGTTTAGCTGACATGTTTTAGCATACCTATAGACATTTACAGTGAAAAAATTCCTGATATAGCCAGTTTTAAGCTGGCACAGATAGAGGCCACACTGGGGTTTGCACTGGTTGAAGTGAGTCCTTTTGATTAAACTTGTGCCAAATTCTGTGTGGACAAATCCTCATATTGTAACAAACCCACACATACTCCCTTTCCTCTGACAATCATATCAGGCTGGTGAGTCCTATGGACCCAATCTAATAGAAATGGAATTTTTACCATGCAAATCTTATTACCTAAAGTGCCAATGAAACTAATGGGATTTTGGATAGTAAAAAATACTCTGTATGTGATACATAGTTTGGAATATAAATTCATGTGTGTGTGTGGGGGAAGTGTAAGGAAAAGGAGCTGTTATTGCATGTGGTCCTCTGGAGGACCTGTTCCAACACCCCTCAGCTCCCCCTTGATCTCAGTGGGACCGAAGTGGTCTTTTAGCTCCTTGCTGAAAACACTGAGCTTCTTGCAGAATTTGATTTTCAAAATGCACAACTACGTGTCTGTTTGGTTTACAGTTCATTTGAGGGAGGGGAACAAATAAAAAATATCCCAAATGCTCTACTCCAAGGACAGACATCTAGAGGAATATGTATATTTTTCCAAAGGGAACCATTTTTGCTGTGAAAGTTGGCTGAAGGCATCAAGAACAGAGGGAGCATTTGGGCATATTTTGACAATCCCTGGATTAAAAAAGCCCAACAATCCTGAATCTATTCAGATAACATTTTAATTTAAGCCTTCCCAATACACTCACATATATATGGTGTATGTTATATATATCTGCTAGTGGCCTTAGGCTGTCAACCTGCGTGGCAACTCTCAGTCTGAAGACAGTGTCAGCAGATAGATCCAGAGTTAATAACTGAAGTTCTGCAAATGCTGCAACCTTTAAAACTATCTCCTGTAGTTCCTATATGTTGTGATAACATCACAACTTGCAGAGGCTTCAACACCTCTTGTCATTGCTTGGGCAGGATTTCTACCGACTTTTCTGGGAGCTTAGTTTATGTGTACATTCAGGCCTCAAATATTTTATATTAAAATCTTTTTAATAACCTACAGTGTTGTGCCATTTCAGTGGTGATGCTGATTACTTGGTGCCGTGGTTTAACTAAGCACCACACAGCTACTAGCTTGTTCCCCCTCCAGTGGGATGGGAGGGAGAATCTGAAGGGTAAAAGTAAGAAAACTCATGAGTTAAGACCAATTTAATTATGGACATAAATTAAAATATAATAATACTAAATAAAATAAAATTGCAATGAGAGTGAAAATAACAAAAAGAGAGAGAAATAAAACCCAAGAAAGAAAATTATGCAAATTGAAAACAATTGCTCACCACCAAATGACTGATGCCCAGCCTGTTCCTGAGCCACAGCCCCTTGGCCAGCTTTCCCCCTAGTTTATATGCTGAACATGATGTCATACAGTATGGAATATCCCTTGGGTCAGTAGGGGTCAGCTGTCCTGGCTGTGTCTCCTTCCAACTCCTTGTGCACCTCCAGCCTGCTCACTGGTGGGGCAGCGAGAGAGCTGAAAAGTCCTTGTTTTAGTGTAAGCATTGCTCAGCAGCAACTAAAACCTCCGTGTGTTATCAACATTATTCTCATCCTAAATCCAAAATACAGCACTATACCAGGTACTAGAAAAAAAATTTACTCTACCCCAGCCAAAAGCAGGACACTTGTTTTTCTGTCGCCTTGGAAGCAAAGATGCAATAAACAATACCTTTATTTTTGTTTTTATTTTAATGAAACACACAGAAAAGGCACTTTAGAAAAGGGGAGGAAAGAGGAGGAGGTCAGATAAAAACAACTGCAGTGTGGTGTTCGTTTTTGTGGCGTTGATAGTTGTTATTCCCAAAGAAAATAATGTCCTTTTTTATTTGCTTTTAACATTTTGCCCTTGGCATCTGTTCCATCCATTGTGGACTAACCTAGACTCTGTTCTCTGACGATGGGTTAAAGTGAGCACTTACTGAAAAGCATTCTCTACTTAATTACTTTTCCTTCTTCTGGAAGCTATTTTTTTTATAGTCACATGTTAATTGTGTATTAGTAGGCCTTTCTGATTAGTTGAAAACATAATGAAACCTTTGTAAACAACAGGGAGAAAGAGGGAGAGGGAGAGAGGGAACGGGAAGGGGGGAGAAAGGGACAGGGAGAAAGGTGTGAAGTGGGGGCTGGACTGGTTGGGGGGAGGTTGGCGAATTTTGAAAGGCAGAAATAATGCCAGTAGAAATTTCTGGGTTTTTTTGAATGACAACTTCCCTCACCCAAATTAATCAACTTACTTAACGAGAAATGAGATGCATGGAGATGCAAATTGCTGCCGATCTCCAAAAGCAGGGTGGCAAAGGCAGCAAGTTGGAATGGTGTGGAGGGGGGCTGAGCCGCAGCTGTCCACTAACAAGTCAGTCGTATTTGTAAAGGGCATGGGGCTGAATAACGGTTTTGTTATTGTCTTTCTCTCAGCCGTAGGTAGAAATGCTACATTTGTTTCCTGAGACTATTTCAGTGAGATAGATGTCCTCCTCTTCCACCTCGCCTGCCTGTTTGATTCCCACAGTGGAGCTCTGTGTTCCCCATGCACCCCAACCTCCCTTGATGGGCGGAAAATCTAGATGCATGAGGAGCACAGGCTCAGGTGCTGGGTCTCAAGCACGCAAGGTAATACCAGGAATTATTAAGTTATCTGCACGCCCCTTAGAAGGGCAAGGAAAAAAAAACCACAAAACCAAATAAACAGTACTTAGGACCCAATTCAGTGATGCTCGGAGCCCAGCCAGCGCAGATCAGATTCAGTGAATCAGCGGAATCAGGCCCTTTTCTCAGAGATGTTTTCTTTTCTTTCCCTGGAAAGCTGCTCCTTAAACACAATTCACATTGGTTGTTTTTAAAAGGACTATCCTCTGTTTGCAGCGCTGGGTTTTGAACGGGCAGAGCCTCCCCCCCGGCTCCAGTCCTCCGCCTCCACCCCCTTCTGTTGCTGCTTTAAAGAGCTGTGCTTATAGGGATTTTGCAGCTCTCCGTGTGTTATTAGAAAACGTGTGGCTGGGACGGTTAAAATGGGAGTGCTACTGTATGCAAGAGCAATGTTCACTGTAAGCAATCCAAGGAAATCCTGCCAAGGCAGTATATGAACAGCAGCCAAACAAAACACAGGCGCCTTTCCAGTGAAAACCAGCACACTTCTGCAAATAGAGGAAAAATTGACTTTCTGATTTGGAGTGTTTCTACAACTAAGAAGAATTACTACAGTGATTGTTCTAAAAATATTTTTCGGCAGCACATTCTCAAAGGGATGCTTAGCATTGTTTAATTACACTTCTCCTAGGTGATCAGTCTGGATTGTATAGAAATAAAATAGGAAGTTTTTATGGTTTTCTCTTAAGCCAACACTGGCATTATTTTCTGTAGTGATATAGTGACATAAACCACCACCTATTTAAAGATCAAAAGTAGTATTTTTATCTTTGCACTTCAGGAAGTATGATTGGAGATTCATCTTTCGCAACTTCATAGTCATAGATTGCAATTTAACTGCTTAATCTAGAGCAACCCCCAAGACCCCTACTTCTGTAACTGATGGGTGTTATTTTTCATCTGAAGTATTTCATACCTTCCTCCTTCCTCACATCCCCCGTATTTAGCCTTTTAATGCTTCTGGTCATTTTCTTCTTTGTTTACCCAGTCTGGGATTTTCCTTTACAAGACTTTTGAGTCCTGTAGGAACCCTTTAGTATAAGATGTATCTGGAGATATTCGGGCGTTCAAAAAATATCCATAATGATGGAAATTGAATGGAATTCCACAAATTTATTACCAAGAATAAATGTTATTTAAAAAAAATGTTTTGCTAGTCACAGCTACAATTTTTTCAAAGAATTATTAATGATGGAGTTTAAGAATGCAGTCAGTTTATCTGAAATGAGCTAAAGAAATAGGATAGATCTACAGAAAATTATTATTACCATTTTTTACTTCCAAAATGCAACATAATATCAGCATTAGAAAAAGTGACAGAATTGTCAAGGATTAATTTTAATTTATATATTAATGTATGTATTTGTCCTATTTCAACTGTTTTTCTTTTAACTAAAGATAGAAAAGTTACTTTACTAGATACGTCTCCATTTATTCTTCTAAAGTATTTACATCTTTAGGCTTATAGCTGCTGTGAACCGAGTTTTCTTCTTATAATTACACCACCACATACCAGATTTATCCCTACATTGAAGACAGTGTCTTGAGGCTAACAAATCCCAATGTGGAAGAAGATCCTCGTCCAGAGCCCATTGAAACCAGTGGAAAGATTCATATTGACTTTGGTGGGCTTTGTATTGGGATATTAAACATTAATTTCCTCTTTTTTTTTTTTATTTTAACTACTCATTTTCAGGGTGAGGTACTCTTTACTTTCAACAAATCTTAAAGTTGCCCTAATTTACTAAATTAAATTGTGCTGTATTTACCATTCAGGCAAAACTTCCAGTGGGGTGGAGCTGTTGTATAGGCTTCTCCCAAGATAAGACTGTGGTTTTGAAAGTCTGGTTGGAACAGCTGAGGAAGGACAGACCTCTGCCCTGTGCTTGGCCACCTTCCTCCTTTGTGCATAGTGCTATATTCATAGCCACTCTTAGAGCAAATCATGTATATATACATATATCTACACACACACACACACATCTATATATATATATAAATAAAGCTTGAAAATGTAAGCATTTCTGCTTTGAATGTGAGGGATATCATCTGCTGTGTTCAAATTAGGACATGGAAGTTGTGGCATATGCCGTGTCAAGGCATAGCAACACAATTCTGTATCTTTAAATGTTGATGCATCACGGTGAAACCAGGTGAGATCTGGCCCCAGGTGTTGGCTTTGCATGCATTGCTGAACAATTTTTAAAAGATGCAGATTGGGTGGTTGGAGGAGGAAAAAGTAGGTCTTTTTCTAAACAGACCTTTTTTCATGAAATATGTTGTAGGTTTAATGCAATGATTAAAAAAAATGATTGACTTAAGCTTCGTACATTCCTCTGATAACAGCTCGGTATAATCTGGCCCTGACCTGGCTCCCCCTGATGTGCAGTGCTAGTTGTCGTGGAGTCCCAGTTATGGCAAGCTGGGGGGAAGATTTTGTTGAGACCATGAAACTCATTTCACTGGTGACTGTACACAAATGCTGAATTAAGTGTCCTTCAGAGAATTACTCTGCAGGGAAAGCTTGGATGCTGAAGAGGTGCTCCAAGGACTGCTTCTGCTTTCCCTGTCTGCACTTCAAGAGCCTACATGGCTTGAAAAACAGCTCCACAGCAAAGTTTTTTCCTTCATTCCTTTCAATGTAGATCCAGTTTTGAATCATTTTACCTTCAAGTCTGTAACTTCAAATTCTGTGGTCACGAGAGATAAGGCGTTGAGGCAAATTTGCAATTAATTTGGATAGTGGCCTGTGCTGAAGGTGTGTGGCTTCCAAACCTAGAGGTGTAGTTTGTTGCAGGCAAAAATTATTGATAAACAAGGAAGATTTTATTCAGAGACATCGGTAGGTTGGCAGCTGTGCCAGCCATATCTGTTCTTCTAAGTAACGGAAGCCGTGCAGCGGGAATAGCAGTGTTTTGGTGACAAGTGTTGAGAATATTGGTAGAATTGCATTATGAAAATATTTCCGTTATTTTTATTATTACTGTTCTGCAAGCAGAGTTGAGATATGAGCCTGCCTATGGCTGTGTGTGAGCAGATGAGGCAGAGAAGGAGGAATGTTATTTCTATTTTTTTTTTCAGTCACACCTCCTTAGCATTTTGTATATATCAGCATTCTAGCCGAGCGATTTGCTAATTGCGCTGGAAGACCCACTTTAAATTCAGGAATACTGAAACTTTGCAACTGTAACATTTTGACTGGCGAGAATGACCAGTCTTCTTTTCTGTTTCGCAGTGAGCTAGTTGAAGGAAGCTGGCATTGTCGCAGAGTGAAAGCTCTGCAGAAGTGCCGCAGGTTTTTCATATGGAAATGTGAAATAATGGGGTGATTAAATAGAGCTGTATATTAAAGTACATCTGACATTAGAATTAGCATAATGTGCTCTAGCCCTAGGCTGAGTACTTTATTTGCCATCTGCGTCGGACCAAAATCCCCTGGGGAAGCGCTAAAATATTCTGAATAAACTCAGCCCGAGTTCTTATTGAGAGTAAAATACCATTTGTGGCACGTCGTATTGATTCGTCTTAATTGCGGTGCAGAAAAGAACATTCAGTTGCTGATGACTTTTGTACTCTGTGACAAGTCGGCTGGAGTTATTCTAACACTGCAGTTGGTTAACCTGAACAGACTGTCGTGTTCAGAGAAGGAGAAAACCTTATCTTCAGTAGCATAAACTACGGTATCATCTCCCGGCTTTACTCCTTCCTATCTTGATGCAGCATCTTTTTCTTTCTTTTATTTTTTTTATATGTATTATTCCCCTAAACCAGCAGCCAACGAACTGAGAAGGAAATAGGGCTTCATTTAATCAGTCCAAAAATTCACATTCTTACCTAGTTACTCTCTACAGTCTCCCTCCCCACATTTCCACCCTCACATCTTCTTAAAAAAATAAAAATCCAGAAACATCTGACCAGCTTTCATCTAAGGGAGTGAAAATCAGTGGAACTTGTCCTTGAGGATCCATCTCCAGAACCATTAGTTCAAGAGATTTATTATGTATATTCTGTAAAAAGCTGTGGCTTCTCCTGTGCATAAGCCCAGAGTCTTAGTCAGTTGTAATGGTTTGATTTTTGTCAACTCTCCACTCAAATAGATTGCTGAATACCTTTGAAAAAGTGCTTATAACATGCATAAAAGATAAATATTTCATCTGAAGGAAAATACTTTGATGCTCCATGCAATTCTGTAACATTCATAAGGTCCAGTTTTTACCCTATAATTGCCTATCATTATACACAATTTACATATTCAAACATTCTCTACAAACCTTAGTCTAGCATGTTTTTATTACAAATTCAGATCAAGGGAATAACCTTTAACTTCAGAGACAAATGAGACAAATTTACAAGTGCATGTCTGCTGTTTTCTTGTGTTTTATAAATCCCTGCAGACCCGAACACTTTTGCTATAACGCCACTCAGAACAATATACATATATTACTACTTGTTTGTAGTGCTTCGGTAATGAGTCCCCTTTGTATTAGATAACCTATATAATTCAGCATCTAGGCCCTCCATAACGTCAATTATCTCCTCATAGCTAAATGTACATTCCATTAAAACAAGATTTACAGCCTTTATAATACTTCTTAGGATTGAACATGGAGATTTTGTGGATTTAAAGTAGCAGAGATGGGAGTTAGCATTTGTTAAAAGAAGCAATGAATTAAAACAAAAATGCTATTTCATTTACTAACTATGAATAGGCACCTAATACCCTTACGAAACAGTTGTAGTAAAACAGACTGAAGTACTCCTGGGGAAAAAAAAAAAAGAGGAAAATTTGTTTTCACCCTTTGGCTTTTTTTATTGTTTCCCAATTTATTCTTTATTTTTCCATTATATGACATGGACAATTTCCTTTATATATCCTCCTTTACGTTCCTAGTCAGATTGCTGAGAATTCTTGCTTGTAAGATGAGAAAATGTCACCTTAGAAAAGTCTGTCAGAAAAAAAAAAAAAAAAGCAAAATCCCAGCACTTGCCAGTTTTCAAACAAAACTACTTACAGGAAACCGATTTAAAGGGAAGCTGCTGGCATATTTCATATGTTGTAGAAAAGAACTGACATTATTTCAAATGCATTAAAATACCTTATGCAAAGAAAAGGCCTAAAAGTGTCCTTGAGCAGTACAAGCGCTTTTCATGAATGCTTTAAATGGGATCCTATATATTAAACCACCACCAATGGGTAGTCCTATGGTCTTTTCATCTCACAACTGAGTACTTCCCCTCTATGCCTCCAGTCCCCCCCCCATATTACGTTCCCCATTCTCACTGATTTTTTCACTATTTTATACAGCAGGTTTGTAAAGCATCCTCGCAATATGCTAGTTGATGTCTTAAGTTCAGAGAAACTAACTAAAAGACACAAAACTGTTTAGATGCTAAAGGTGGAGTCAGCTGAAACTGTTGTATCACAAAGGGCTAATTTAAAAGTTAACTCATTCACTATTGATCTTTTAATATTGATTTTCCTGTTTGCTCCTTACTTTTCGCACTTCTCCCTTTCTCTGCTTTATAAATTGCCTTTGTATTTTAGAATCTAACACCAATTAGTAGAAGGTGTTCAGAGATGACAAACATGGTTTTTATCTTCCTTTTTAATAGCACTTCTGGGTCAAAATCCCTGTGTCGTGAGTTCCATTTTTGGTATGCAATTTTCTTTCTTTTTCTGCACTAAGTAAAAGCACTTCTTACACTTCTGTAGGCTGAACATTAACTTCCAGTAAACCGCAAGCTCTTTTAAGGAATAAGAAATTTGACATCCAGAAGGAAGTTGCCCAAAATGACTATTGACATTTTATACCTAAAAATATAATATTGCCATTTTGTAATGCACTTAGAAATTAAACTGAGCTGTGCATTTGGCTCATTTATGTGAATCTGTCACTACAGATCTGAGGTATGATTAAGTCTTACAGAAAATGGGACTATTGAACACAAGCTGCATCTTCAGCCAAAGGTCGCCTGTGTCCATTAAGAAGCAGGAAGCATCTGTTTGTGTTATGCATGGCTGTAGTCTGCCTGCAGTCTCCTTCTTTTTTTCTAAGTATAAATGCCAGAGAGGACATATAAAATGCTTCTGGGGAAAGTTTAATTGGAAAAAAAAACCCCAACAAAACCACCACAACTTGGTATATTCATGTAAGCCTAGTTAAGATCCCTGTTTGTGATAACCTGGTATAGTTTATCTAGAAAAACTCAAAGCCGGGAACGGTTGTCATCAGAGCTACTTTGAAATCATAGTACAGTAATTCAAATCAGAGTTTGGCTAAGAGTATGATTTTAAGGTATTATGAAAGGATTGACTTTAGACACACAGCATGACAGTCTGACTTCTCGACTATGTGGCTGGCAATTAATCTTTTTGTTTTTTGACTCACATGATAAAATAGTTGATTTGACAAGAAACATATTATTACAGGAATGATAAACAGACAATCCTGCCTAATAGAAAAGGAACATCGCTGAAAAGCCCAAATGGCTTCAGAAAAAAAATAGGCTCCCAAGAATGGGGCAGCATTTAATCCACCAAAGACAGAGTTTGGCAGTTGGCTTTAGCATAGAAAGAATTAATAGTACATGACTAATAGTAGTGTAATATAAATATATTTTAATATTGGTGTTAAGCAGTGTTATTGTAGACCTTTTTCAACAGGTAGAAAATGCTCTCAGGAAAATTCACATTGCTAATTAAAATCAGTGCTGGGAGTGAGAGGGTCTTGTGGGGTTTCTAGGTTCTCTTGGCATAAAGCTTCTTGCATAATATCTGTAGAGAACTTGCATTCTCACTAGTCAAGGTAGAAACAGGATGGGAAAAGCGGTAAAACACACAAGCAGTGCGTGGGAGAAGAATATTGCATGAAGTCATGATTTTTCTTCTGTTTGAAGATGGCACTGGAGGAGATAGGCTATTCAAGGTAAGGCAGAAAAAGAGCACAGGGTCTAGAATGGGAGGAAACAAACAGTCTGTTGCTTAGAAGTAGTATTTCTTGATTACTTCTTCTTTCTTCAGACACCCTTATTTTTCCATCCATCTCTTAAAAACATTTAATTTTTGTTTCACCGTCACATTCCTTTCACTGACCTCATCCTGAGTTTCCCCATTTCCAGATGAAGACAGGCTCAGTGGCCCCTCATGCTTCGGCTCTTGCACCTAAACCTTCATCTCCTTCACTGAGATGCACTTAGGTCAGCTGAGCTTTACAAGAGAGAGTGGCTGTTTAACTGAGTGGAGAATTGGAGGTGCTTGGGTTGTGAGACTGCAGGCGTCTTGCTAAGTCATAAAATACCAACTTTAGTTGCCAGTTGATGCTAACTTTACAAACTGTTGGTGATAGTCCCTGTCACCCTCAGCAGGATGTACTGCAAGACTCTGTTGAGCTCTTTCTTTAAACAAGGCAGTGTAGGGATGGATGCACTGTGTTGGCTCTGGGGATGGGAAAGGAGTTGCCTTGTTTTACATCTTCAGTTCATGTTGCCATCAAAACAAAATTAAAATGAAGAGAGGTAGAAAAAGAAATGGTTCCCTTGAGTCTGGTGTTTACAGCTGGTAACTGGCATTGGACTGGCAGTGATGATCCTCACCCAGGCTTGGACCCTACTTGACACTTCCGTCTTTTTTACTGAGACTGTCAGTACCTCTGAAATGGAGGTAGGAGCGCTTCCAAACAACCTAGGGAGTGCAGGGAGGGTAAAACTCTTGATATTGGGTGTGCTCAGTATATGTTTATTCAGTCATAAACACATGTAAGTAAATGTTCTTGCTAACTTGGACAATTTAGAGTGGTAATACGGCTTATAAAACCTTTTCAGCAGAAATACCTGTATTAGAGATATTTTTGTGTACCCAATCAAGCACTGGGTATGAACCAATTATAGTTCACACTGCAGATCCACTCTGCAGACACCTAGAAAGTATTTGGCCCTTGTCTAGGTGACCTGTCAAATCACATATAACCATATATTTTCTTCATTATGAAACACTAAATCTTTCCAGTATTTAATGCCCTTCTCTTTAATGTCAGCTGGTCTTACAAGGAGACTTGTTAAACTACTGCTCTCAATTATGGCATTTTAATTTAATAATAATTCAATTAAAGGTGTGTTTTTTATGGAGCATCCACACTACCTTTTTGGCATTGTTAGAGTAACCATCATAATAACAAGGAGTAATTATTTAAATGTTCATTAAAAATGAAGTGGTGGAGAAGAGAGTAACGGTGGTGGAAAGATTGTAGGAACTTAATACATGTCTGTTCCTGAGTGCTACAATAAAAGGTGTCCTTTCTTTAGAGCTTGCAAGTTTCTACTTTTCCTGAACTTCTAAAGGTGCAGTAAAGCAGCATTAAAATTCTTTAATATTTTTATTGCTGCTGTTGTAACTTTGTAAAGGGACCCAGAAATGTTATCTGGAAAGTACTGCTAGAGGTATGGCAGTGGTTACGTGGACCTGACTGCAGGAACTCACTGGAGTCCTGGCAAGGGGTTATGAATGGGTGATTGAAAAGAGGGGAAGTTTGTTCTCTGTTACAGCTAATGGAATTATTCAAGCATGCTGAGAGGAGGATTCATAAGGCACTGGATGTCACTGTAGCCCAGCAGAAAATAATGAATTCTAAACAGTTCTTATCATACACTGATTATTGTTTGATAGTATCCAGAATAACTGAGGATATTTTGAGGGAAATTTATCTCCAGGGCAAAGGTGCTCAGTGTTCAGGGTGTATAGAAAGTCATGTACCTACTGGGCAAGGAAGATCTGCATATCTCTAACTGATACAATTCAGACTGCAGAGGACAGATAAGTCAGGGGGTTCGGGCTGCCTGGTGCAGTGGGATGAATGCCCACAGACCCAGGCTAATCTTGTTCTGGGCTGGGCAAACCGACCTGTCTTTTCTCACTGCCCTCCATAAGGGCAGAATTTGGGAGGCAGGATCTGCATTTAGCTTTGTTGTGTGCTGTTCGTGAAAGAGAAAGAAGCTCATTATTGCTTTGACATTTTGAACGGATCATAATCTGTCATGCAGTAATGAAGGGAACACATTTTAATATTTCTGGAAAAGACCATCTTTTGTCATAATACTCAGAAAAGGCAAGAGTGTTCAACAAGTTCATAGTTTATAATTACCTGCTTAGGGAGATGATACTGGAGAGATTTTTAATCTACCAAGTAAAAACATAAAAAGATCTAATGGTTGGCAGTTGAATTCAGCAATTTAAGTTGGAAAGAAAAAAGTTTTTTTAATGCTGAAAATAGTTAACCATTGCCACAGACTGCTCTGATACTTAGTGAATTCTCTCACTTGGCATTTCGAATTCAAGCTGGGAGATGTGTGTTATAAAAGACATGAAGTGGTTCAACTGAAAATCTCTGGGCTGGATACCTGTACGTGACGTTCAGACTAAATAGTTTCCTATGTTTTCCATGTACGTGTAGGTAGGACAAAATATTATAATCTTAAATTGCAGGAAGAAAGATTTAAATTAGGCATTTGGGGAACCTTCCTGATAGTAAAGGAGAAAAGGAATGAGGTAAACTTTGGGAAGGTTGTAAACTGTCCATCAGGGGGGCATTTGAAGTATCTGACGTAGATATCAACAGATGCATAGATATGGATGTCCTTTGGGTCAGGAATCAGGCAAGGGCTACCCTTAAGGTTTATCCCAGTCCTCTCATTCTTTAATCTCACCATCCTTCCTAGCCTACAAAACAATATTTCTGAACCTATACACCTGTATCTCAGTAGGATCCAGGCCCACAAGCCTGTCTCATGCCAGAACTCCAGTGACAGTATTTATTTCGCTTTAGAGCAACCTTGAGGCTACTGTTGACTGCCCAAGGCTCGTAGCTTGGGTGTTGCATCTCAGTACATATACCATATCTATCAACTAATGTAAAGATAAAATGTTATACTCAAGCCATCAGCCCTGAAAGTCATGCCTAGTTACAGAGTGTAGAGTTGAATCCATGTGCAATTCATTGAACAGTATTAATGAAGTCTTGGCTTGTGCTTAACTCTAAACACATTAATAATTTCATCACTATCCAACACAGCACTTCAGCCTGTGCTTAAGTTTCACTGATGGTGATTACTCACATGGTCAAAGTCAAGCACATGCTGAAGTGATAAAGACTGCATGTGGCAAAGCCTATATAGCTGGTTGTCATAAAGCGGGTATTTAGCCAGACTTCAGTGCAGGTGGCAAGGGATTAAGATAGCCGTATATCAAAAGTAGCCTTATAACAAAGAGTTTTATAGTGTAGGTGCACTGCATTATTAAATATAAGGATCATTCTTGAGCAATACGTGGCTGTTTCTGGGCATATTTAAAATATTTAGCAAGTTTTTGAATATAAAAATGTTCGGAGTGGATCTTCAAAGACTTTTTGACATTGTTCTGTTCTTAAAAGTGAGCATCTACACTGCTCAGGGCAACTTATAGGCAAGATACCATGAAGTGATAATATGGAAATGAACATTTTATTTTATTTTTTTATTTTTTTCTTTTTAAATGGGGAGTCTGGGGAGAGTCTTTGAGGGCTATGAAAGTTAAAGTGTAGACACACAGGCATGCACACATGAACACTCGTGAAGCAGTCAGAGATTGGTAGCTAGGTAGCCTGCAGTCAATTTTGCCATCAGGTCAGGGTCTCTTGAAGAGGAGTTAAGGGGCATAAAAGCTAAACAAAACAAAAAGGAAGACTGTTTTATGACTGCTAGCTTGTAAATCTTAGATCACTAACAGCACTAATTCGCTCTGTTCAAAAGAAACTAAAAAGGAGGAGGATTTACTTTCCTCACTTAAATATCACAGAGGTGAAGTTTTGGAGGACAAAACAAAACATCTCAGTTCCATGTAACAAGTAGTAGCAAGCATCCAGCCAGCTGCCATTTTGAGGGTAATTTTTTTAATCAGCCATTTCAGTTTTAGATTGGCCTTGATCCTCAGTCTGCTCAGGAATTTTTCTCCTTATGTATGTGCTGAAGTAAACGTGTTGCTGTTGTTGTCGTCGTTGTCTAATACATAGCTTTCTTCATCCTGTCAGCTCTTGAGCTAAGCAAGGGGAATGCATGCACATACACACTCTCACACCTAATTTTTTTAGAGAAAAAACCCCACAACAAAAAAGAATGAAGAAAGAATGCATGCTGTGACTTTAAAAATAAAAGAATCGAACAGCTGTGGGTAATAAATCGATTAATTAGAGTGGATAAAATGAAGGTGAAGGGTGCAGAGCACTCTTTAATTTGAAGATATATGACCTTGTAAGATGCTGCACTTCATTTACTATTATATCACACTTCGGAAGGGGCTTTATTAAAATCTATTCTAGGGTGAGCTGAGGTAAAACATATTGTTAAAAAAAGCTTTTGACAGAGTATGTTATATACTTTAGTCTGCTTCAGTGATTTCTGTCACTTTTTATACTACACATGTTGCTGTGCAAGAAAATTAAAGGTCTAGACATTTTCATCATATATCTGTAAGAAACAGAAATTTAAATATTTGAAGTAATAATAGGAGCATTTACTGTTGCTTTGGCTGTAGAGCTGACATAAAACTCCCTAACTGCCTCAGTGCTGAGTAGATTTTTAAGGGATAATGTATCAGTTCCTTTCCGTGTTTGTATGTGGCTTTCATTAATGTCAATAGCAGTTACTGGCACTTTTTCCAAGCTGAGTGCAGTTCCCAAACTTGTGTTTTTTTCCAAGAGCAGTTGTTAGAGAGTAATCAAAGCAACTGGATCTGTCCCATACAATGCAGTGTGCAGGGTCGGGGCACAGGGGCCAACCATGTCAGAGAGGCAGAAACGCCCGGTGTGTTGTGTGCGTCTTTTCTTGGATGTAGAGAGGCAGCTTCTCTGAAATCAGGGTCTGAAGCTGCTATCCACAGCAGTAGCCCTACTAAATCAATAGGAGCATTAGGAGCTGCACCACATTTATCACCTACCTTTGTAAATAAGTCTCAATCTGATAGATGCTTTTTCCTTTACGCTTTTATGGATGTACATTGGGTGATAAGATTAAATAGACTGGCAGGCTGATAGGTAGGCAGATAATCCTCTAGCCTCCTTGTCTAAGGTTTTGTAGGTTTTGTTAGCAGTAGCTGTTCCTGCAACTGCCAGAAGAGGGGAATTCAGTCAGCAGCAATCCTGCTTCACCTGGTGTGCTCGAGTTTAATTTTTTTTCCTCTTTTTTTTTTTTTGACTGCTATGAGTCATTCCTCTTTACAAAGGTAGTTTTGATAATACAGCTCTGTTCACCTTATAAACTTGTTCTCAAGTTCAAGCTTTGGGCTTTTGTGTATTGCAGTCCTCTTTATCTAGAAAGGGGTCATGTAGTTCAGCTTTCGATCTGTGAAGGGGCTGGGATAGGGCTTCATCTTGGTTGTTGTGCACATATGGGTCAGGCGGGAATCTTGGTTCAGGCTTTGAACTTTCAGGAAGTTTAGTGCCTTTAGGTGCAGTGGGGCCATCACTAGCCAAAATATGTGCTTTCATAAACAAACAAACAAGCAAGAAATTAATTTTAGATATTCTAAAATGGGTAGTTGTTTTTCAGGAAACCTCCCCCTCATTTAAAAAACAACAACAAAACAAATCCTGGATCATGATTTTCAAGTTGACACATATTTATGAGTTTATCAGAGTCATGCAGAAGCATTGAAAAAAAGGAGGAGAGGGGGGAAAGTGCTTTTTCAAGATAGCACATAGTTTGTATTGTGCTCAGGACTGGAATTTTCTAGCTAGCAAAATTATGACTGTAGTGCGGGCTTGTCCACACCTGTCCTTTATGTAAAGCTGAATCAAGGTTAAAGGAATGCTTTCCACCTTTATGCAGTCGTTCAACAAGGCTAGAAAGGCAAACAGAACAATGTTTTTGGCTCCAGTGAGCGTTTCTGCATTGGAGGGCAGGCTCAGGCTCAGAAATTCTTGGGACCCAGTTCAAGCATGGCCCGACGTTTGTTACTGTTAATTGCAACTGTGCTGTTGGCTTTGATTACCGGATGTTTCATTTGAGTGGCTTCTTGGTGTTTTGGCAAAAAGAATGTCAAAGTGGTTTATGCAAGGGTATGTTTTCCAAGCTCCTGTTGACTTGAATAGAACTTGTGCAGCTAAATACCTACATAGTATTTTAAAAATGGAAATGCTGGCATGACTGAAGCATGTATAAATTAATTTTAGCAAGATCTCAGGGGACTGCTGCATGAAGTATATAAAAATATAAAATGACAGAGTGAGAATGACACTGAAGCTCCTTGCAGGTGCCTTGTAAAACCTACCACACTGCATTTTCCTTGTTTTTTGTCTGTAGTAATAAATCCCTTGAAACAAAATCCTTTTTGTGGAATAAACATGTGAAAGGATGTGGATCCTTCTGCGTCATAAAGGAAGGTTTTATTTGCAAGTCAGAGGATATAAACATATATAGCACCAATGCGTATGTGTGATATTTGTCATACATGTTAAGTGAATAAGTGTGGTGAGTAAATGTGCTGTTCAACAATTTATATCAGTCAATACATTGCAATTAAGTCCTTCTTTCAGAAATGCCAAGGAGAAAATGTGTTAGCAAAATAAAGTGCATGCCAACTGTATTTAAATGTTCTCTGCTGTATTATTTTTTGAGTGTTCTTTCTTTTTCTTTTATAGGTAAAGATGAGCCTTCAAGCTATATTTGCACAACATGCAAGCAGCCTTTTAATAGCGCTTGGTTCTTGCTTCAGCATGCCCAGAACACACATGGATTCCGCATCTACCTGGAAACAAGCCCTTCAAACAGTTCCCTTACCCCACGCATCACCATCCCTCCTCCTCTGGGACCGGAGACTGTTGCACAGTCCCCACTGATGAATTTCCTTGGAGACAACAACCCTTTCAATCTTTTGCGAATGACAGGACCCATCTTGCGTGAACACCCTGGCTTTGGTGAGGGTCGGCTCCCAAACACACCTCCGCTGTTCAGCCCACCACCTCGTCATCATCTGGATCCACATCGCCTTAGTGCCGAAGAAATGGGGTTAGTTGCCCAGCATCCCAGTGCCTTTGACAGAGTTATGCGTTTAAACCCCATGGCAATTGAGTCCCCAGCGATGGATTTCTCCAGAAGGCTTCGAGAACTGGCAGGAAACAGTTCCACCCCTCCGCCAGTCTCACCCAGTCGCACCAACCCTATGCATCGTCTGTTGAATCCTTTTCAGCCAAGTCCTAAATCACCCTTTTTGAGCACCCCGCCACTGCCCCCCATGCCCCCCAGCAGCACTACACCTCCCCAGCCTCAGGCCAAGAGCAAGTCCTGTGAATTTTGTGGGAAAACATTCAAGTTCCAGAGTAACCTTATTGTGCACCGGCGCAGTCACACAGGAGAAAAGCCCTACAAGTGTCAGCTCTGTGACCATGCTTGCTCCCAGGCCAGCAAGCTAAAACGCCACATGAAAACGCATATGCATAAAGCTGGCTCCATGACGGGCAGGTCAGATGATGGACTGTCTACCACTAGTTCCCCTGAGCCAGGCACAAGTGAGCTTACCGGAGAGGGACTGAAATCCAGTGAGGCAGATTTCAGAAATGAGAGCGATCCTTCCCTTGGCCATGACAATGAAGAAGAAGAAGAGGAGGAGGAAGAGGAAGAGGAGCTTGAAAACGAGAGCCGGCCAGAGTCAAGCTTCAGTATGGACTCAGAGCTGAGTCGTAACCGAGAAAATGGCTCCAAGTCGCTGCCAGACGAGAAATCCCTTGTGTTGGGAAAAGTCATCGAGAATGTAAATCTAGGTGCCATCCAGCAGTATAACGACATGCTAGCTGAAAAACAGAAGAGGAGTAGCTTCATGAAAAGGTCTTCTGACCAGCGAGACTTGTGTCCTCGAGACCTCTGTCAGAGAGATCCAGCCGATGAAGACTCAGTGGTAGGAGAGCTAGACCGCACTGAGGAAGGGACGGTCAATGGAAGAAACTTTGGCCCAGGTGAACCCTTCCCAAACTTGTTCCCCCGCAAGCCAACACCTATCACAAGCCCTAGTTTAAACAATTCCTCTAAAAGAATAAAGGTAGAGAAAGATTTGGACTTGCCACCAGCAACAATAATACCTTCTGAAAACGTTTACTCCCAGTGGCTGGTAGGGTATGCAGCATCACGGCACTTCATGAAGGATCCGTTCCTTGGATTCACAGACTCCCGACAATCCCCCTTCGCAACCTCCTCCGAACACTCATCGGAGAACGGGAGCCTGCGTTTCTCCACCCCGCCGGGGGACATGCTGGATGGGGGGCTCTCAGGGCGCAGCGGCACAGCGAGCGGAGGCAGCACCCCCCACATCAGTGGTCCCGGCCCCGGTCGACCCAGTTCGAAGGAAGGGCGCAGGAGCGATACATGTGAGTACTGTGGCAAGGTCTTTAAGAACTGCAGCAATTTGACGGTGCACCGTCGGAGCCACACTGGAGAGCGGCCTTACAAATGCGAGCTCTGCAACTATGCATGTGCCCAGAGCAGTAAGCTGACGCGCCATATGAAAACGCATGGCCAGATAGGGAAGGAGGTCTACCGCTGCGACATTTGCCAGATGCCCTTCAGTGTTTACAGCACCCTGGAGAAACACATGAAAAAGTGGCATGGAGAACATTTGCTGACAAATGACGTCAAAATTGAGCAGGCAGAAAGAAGCTAAGGGCCCTCCCCACCCCCCGCTAGGTTAAATTTCAGGGGTCTAGGTAACATTTTATTTGTACAGTTTAACTATTGCCAACTGAGAAAAGATGACCTAACTTGCCTCCGTAAACATAACTTAGCATAAATATGGTAGGTGCCAGACTTTGGCACTTAAATATAACCTGTGTCTACAAAGTTCTATTAAACCCGAGGGTTGATTAAGGCAGTAAAAATTGTGGAGCCTTTTAACTGTGCAATAATTTCTGTATTTATTGGGTTTTTGTAATTTTTTGGCATGTGCAGGTACTTTTTTTTATTCTTTCTGTTTAAATTTCTTTAAAAATTTTGTTGGGTATCCCTTTTTAATTTTACCCAGTCGTAGCCTGAGATTACTTGCATTGTAGAGGAGAAACATATCTTTTAAAATTCTAATTTTTGGGCCGCTGCTTTGTTGAAATTTAAGCTAAGCATGTGTAATTTCTTGTGAAGAAGCCAGCATTTGAACAGAAATACTCTTTTTTTTTCCTTTTTTTTTTCCTTTCCTCTTCTTAAATAACCTTAAAGATTAGGGATTACAAAATTGTACAGCGGATAACAATCTTAAAATTAGCACTTTCTTTTGGAATCGGATCAAATATGCAGCATTGACAATGTCGCTGACGATAGAGGCCTTTTCTAGATGGATTTAATCACTAAAGTTGTGGCAATGGATAAAGCATAGGTGCAGAAGGCAGCTACATACAAAATCCAGAAATGTTCTTAATTGTGCATTACTATCAGATGGTTTCTTCTTGCTCTTAAAAGCTGTGGCAATATAATGGTGCCATTTTGTCACTTTTTGTGTTTCTTTCCCACTGTCTTCCCTTCCTGCTACTCTTCCCAGAGACAGTAAAAGTATCCCAAGTATCATATATTTTCAGACCTTGGAGGAGCCAAATGCCATCTTTTTTCTTTTTAAATGACAAAATCATAAATCTGTGTTCAGGACATCTACTTTAGTCCGTATTTGCCATAGTTAAAATAATTACTACAGGATGGGAAAGTGTGAATTTTGCAATGAAAAGCCTCAACTCATAGGCATTTGGTTTATGAATAGAAATATTAGAACTATCTTATATGATGTGCAATGATGTTATTATAAAGAAGGGAAAAATAAATTCTAGTTGCTTTAGCTGTCTTGTCAAGATTCAGCTCCTATGGAAGTTGGTAAGAGTTTTCCCCTTGACTTAATTAGGACTAGAATTGCATTCGGATAAAAGTATTACAACAGAAAAAGGTAAAGAAAAATGCACCTGCTCTACTTTCAAATTCCAAATTTTTTAAAGCCTTTTACAACTAATACTAGCCAATAGTGGACAATTATGGTTAGATATTTTAATTATGTTGACCCGCACTTTAAAGCTTTTGTTTGTGGTTAAGAGAAAAATGGCTTCTCAACAAGAAATTACATCATATTCTTCTATTTGGCCCGAAGGTGGGTTAAACTGTAAGGGAACAACTGAGATTAAGTGTCAGTGTTGCTAAGCATGGCATTCACAATACTGGCACTATAAAGAAAAATAAATAAAAATAATTTATCGGACAGTTTTTCTACTGCCATTCAATTTGACGTGAGTGCCTTGAAAACTGATCTTCCTATTTGAGTCTCTTGAGACAAATGCAAAACGTTTTTGTGAAATGGAAAGACTTTAAAAAAAAAAAGTAAAACAAGAAAAGTACATTCTTTAGAAAAAAAGAGCCACATTTACTTAAAAAAAATAATAATTCCTGGTTGAAGATAGTGGACATGAAAATGCCATAAGACCCAATCAAATGAAGATGTATACCCAGCACAACTTCGGACATCCATTAGCTGAATTATTCTCAGCCTTTTTTTTTTTCAGGACAACGCTGCTTAGGAAATGGAATGGAAATGAGTTACTGCTGAATTAAAACTCAAATGACACAAATTACAAGTTGTTATCATTGAATGAGAAAAAACAATTCAGGAACAACGGCTAATGTTTTTTAAAAGTTAAATTTAGTGCACTCTGTCTTAAAATACGTTTACAGTATTGAATACATACAAGGGTAAAAAAGAAATTGTGTGTATGTGTGTTTGAGCAATCTTTTTTTTTTCAAAGTTTGCTTAATAGGTTATTAAAAAAAAAATGCCATAATGGCCATGTGTATATTGTTTTCTTTTGGTGACGGGGTTTTAGTATATATTATATATATTAAAATTTCTTGATTACTGTAAAAGTGGACCAGTATTTGTAATAATGGAGAATGCCTGGGCATTTTACAAAACCAGAAAGAAAAAAAAAAAAACTTCTTTTTTCCTTGAAAATGTTGCAGTAAAATTTAAATGGTGGGTCTATAAATTTGTTCTTGTCACTGTAACTGTAAAGTCTTGAGTTTTAGTAAATTTTTTTCTGCCTTGGGTGTTGAATTTTTATTTCAAAAAAATGTATAGAATCTTGTATTCGGGGATTAAAAGGTGATTGCTACACCCTGTAGAAAAAGTATGTAGAAAAAAGTGCTTAATATTGTTATTGCTTTGCAGAAAAAAAAAAAATCACGTTTCTGACCTGTACCTATTTTTCTCTTTTTTTCTCCCCTTTCCCCCTTTTATTCCCCTTCTGGAATGGATATTGATATTGGTTGATTCATATGATGTAGGCACTTGCTGTATTTTTACTGAAGCTTGTAATTTTTTAACTGTACGCTTGTCCTTTTAAAGGGATTTAATGTACCTTTTTGTTAGTGAATTTGGAAATAAAAATAAAAACAAACAAACAGGCTGCCATAATATATTTTTTTAATTTGGCAGGATAAAATATTGCAAAAATAAAAAAAAAATTTGTATGTGAAGTCCTTATTGTACAGGAAAAAAAGGGGGTTGTTTGACGACCTTTGAGTAAAAGAAACAAAACAAAATAATTAAGTGCTTTTTTATTTTTAATTTTATGTTGTTGTTGTTCACGAATAATTTTAGTTGTATATATTTTTTTTGTCAGAAATGGCCTACAAAAAAGTGCTGTTCCCACAGGGCTCTAAATAACTTCAAAGTTGCCTGGACCCCTTGCATCAAGGTTTTACAGGTATGGTTGAACCAGGCTGGATGGTTATTGCCTATTTGTGTGAAATGAAATTCTATTCCCGTACAGGTGTCTGGGGTGACATCCCACAGCTTCCCCACTGATTTGAGAGAGAGAGAGGAAATTTCCCCCCACCACTTCCAAATAAGAAGATGTCCAACACATCTTCCCTCTCCTGGCCAACCCACACTCACTGCTGCCCATACCCTGCCACTGCCCTCTGGAAGAAAGTTGTTTTATAGCAAAAAGTGAGAGCTGTTGCATCCACTTTGACAGAAAATGGTAAAATGCTCTGCTGTTGGTACAGCTGTAACCGGGTTGAAGTAAAATTAGTCCAGGCACAGCCCTCCTCTTCCCTGTCAGAACAGGACCTACTCCATGTACAGGTCTTGCCAGTCCATGTTATTAGCTGCTTTGCTGCTGTTCACTCTTTATTGTACATTCCATAAATTTCTGAATGTTTGAGGGACTGGGATGAAATGCCGTGCCTTTTGATTTCTCTCTTCTTTGCAGTTCTTTCTCTCTCTCTCTCATGCTCTCTTCCTTTTTGGGTCGAGGGGAAGACAGGT
>JANHGB010072492.1:7563-37588 GCA_026283785.1 Coracopsis vasa
AGTAATAAGCAGTTGGGCAAAACCATTATTAGCAGCTACCTGTTCTGACCATAGGAGACACATTGTCCTTGTTTGCTTCTAGGGTAGAGGATGCCATCACAATGACAACGATCAAATGCTTTGCTATCCTGTGATGAGAAGCATGACAAAAGTGAAAACCGTTACTATTATTGCTGTCATTTGAAATGTAGTCCCTGCAGGAGCTGACATTTGCATATGGTGAGGTCTGCTGTCAGCCTGGGAAGCCAGGATTCAAGACCAGTGGCTCATAGATAGTTTGTGCCATACATTGAGGAGGTAAAGCTTTTGTTAGTGGAGAACAGTTCTGCAGAGCTCTGGAAGGACCAGTTCCTGTAGCTACAGGAAAAGAGTTGGTACAAGGTCAAAGCTCTTAGAAACAACAAAGAGAAAACAATATATGCATGCATGCATGCGTACATGCATGGCATCCGTGTGCATATGCAAATAGGTTTGTGGATTTTATTAACTCTTAGGTTCCCATTTGGAGAAAAAAGTATAAAGTTGCAGAATACATTCTATCTTTGTGTGAACTCAATTTCATTAACCTTAAAAGAGAAAAGAGGAAGGATTTAAAGCACTGCAATAAGGCTGAATGGAGGATGAACCCTTTGCAAAATCCTTGTGCTAAATCAAACTGATTTTAGTTAAATAAGTTCATAAACTCCTCCATCACACAAACTATTATTTTTACACTCTCAATACTGAAAAATGGCCAAATGTATTACCACTGGTTTTAACGTGGCAAAGATATTTGCTCGTGGCCTGAGGTGCTGTCTGCCAAGCTTCAGGACTGAAGCAGATTTGTATGCTTAAAGCTTTGTACACACAAGCCCCTGGTGGGAAAAAAAAAATAAAGAGTTTATCACTGACAAGTTGGCACAATCTTAACTGGTGTTGAGCAGCTGGAGAATCTGGAAATCACATCAGACCTGGAGTCAGCGGGGAAAAGAGGAAACTGCTGTTACCAGGGCCTTGCCATAAAAGGAACAAATGAAAGGGAGAGGTGAGCAGGCAGAGCACTTCAAAGATGGGGCAGCTTGGAGACATGCAAAGTATGTTGATAAAACCATTAGAAACCAGCTAGCAATGTGATTAATGAAGTGGAATTGCCTTTTGGTTCTTGGGACTGACACTCAATTGCATCCCAACAGGATCACCAGGGATCCAAGCACAGAAAAAAGCCAACACTGAAAATCTGCTTTCTCACCGTCCTCCCAAACACCACTCTGTCCAGCAAACACTGATAATCTGAACTTCACAGCCAGGCTGGTGTCCTGGGGTTTTAGTGGGGAAGATGGGTGGAGGAGGCAAAAAGGAAGAGAAGTGGGGGAATAGGATCGATGGCATGCAGAACTTAAAGCAAATGTTTAGGAGTACATTGTGAGTGGGAACCTGAATATGAGGACAGGTCCCAGCCCTCAGGAATTTCCTGAAGTCCTGGGAATGCCTGCAATGCAAACCCATGGTCAGAGTGAGAGGCCATATCTCAGCACAAATGTTTCCTGTCCCTGCTATACAGGGTGCTCCCGAAGAGGGGCTTGATGCTTTAAGCTAATACTCAGCAGCAAATGGAGGGGGTTTCAAGCACCAGAAATACCCAACGATTAACTCAACAATTGCTAGAATAAGTGTTATGCATGGAAGAATATTTGGCATATTTCCAGGTCTTAGCAAATACAAAACCCCATCAGTCTAAAGAAGCATTAGGAGTTTATGATGTGGAAATAACTGGCTGGTGTGTGACGCATTTCCAGTTTATGATGAGCCATCTATTAGAAGAAAACGTTTTAGACATTCTGGGGCTGGACTCACCCTCACTGCTGCAGGCCAAATGCCATGAACATGAGGAAAGTGTTTCAGAAACCGAATAGCCTACCACGTGCAAAGAGGGAAGAGATCAGAGAACATTAGGCGTAATTACTTCTCAGCTATTTAGTTCTCAGATAAGGTGATGGAGCAAAGTCTTCTGTAATAGCTGAGTTGTGCAGGTTATGTCTGCTATGGTGTCATCTTTCCTGGCCTTATCTCAATCTGAGGCATCTACTGGATGGATGGAAACCTTTTACAATTTGACCATTTGACTTGAAGCAAGCTCTCAGAGCAAAAGGGAATCTGCCGAAATGGCAAAAGTGAGGGAACTGCTTTCAGTGTTATCTATTTTAGCAGCAGCAAAAACAGTGGCTTAGTCATGTCCAGCAACCAAGGTCAGCATGACCTTGGGTTTGAGTAGCAGCACTCTATCCCCTCCGGTGGAGTTGAGGATCTCAGAGCACTCCATGGACACTGCCTGGTTTTACAATTGCCTTGAGCAGTAGAAAAAATATTTGCTTTACAAATGAGCAAACTAAACCACAATGAAATAAAGTCTTGCCCAAGAAGTCAACAGCTCATTCAGCAACTACAGAGATTATGACTGCCTGTCTCTCCCTTTAGTTGCATTCTCCTCGGGAGTGAGCTGGGGAAAAGTATCAAAATCTACATTCACACATATTGCTCAGACAAAAGATGGCAATGAATCTTTCAGCACTAGAGTAATTCCAAATGGTATTCACAAGATCCGTAATAATTTACTTAATGAGCAAGTTACAAAGGACTATAGTGAAGATCTCTCTGCCTAAGAAGCTCTACTAGGTGTCACAGAGCACCTAAAGGAAGGGAGGTGTGATCTGAGCCCTTTTCCTCTGAGAAACTGTCTCCTCTGCACTGATTACAGATCAAGTCTTATTTTCCCATCTTTAGCCCTATGACACTAAAAGCTTCCCAAAATCAAATGTGCTTTCCTCTCTCCTAAAGTACCAGGTACTTCTCAAATGCATACAGAATCTGGCCACTCACACAATTGTATTTTCATTTCAGACAATACCACACGGATACAGTGCAGTACACTCTTCATGGTCAGAAATTTTTAAAAGAAAAGGTACAGATACTTGCAGGAGCAGAGAGTCCCCTTTGCTTCCTGTCTTGGTTATGATAGTAAATCTATAGACTTTGCAAGTACCTTCATGCACAGAAGGTAGGATCAGTTGCAGGATGACTTGTGGAAATGGTTGCTCAGATAGGAACAACTCTTTGACTGGCATCTTTGCAGCTTCAGTCACTCCTAAGAAAATGTTTCAAGAGGTCCTTTCATGGGTAACATGGCATCTCAGCCATGCTGTTTCTCAGCTAGCCTTCCTTACTAGGAAGACATACACTTTATGCTAGTAGAAGAACATTTCACTCTGCTCTGTAAGTATTGTAGCATTATGCTCTAATCCCACTACCTACTGAGAAACATCACTGTGGCACAGAGCTATGGCATTTTTCAGCAGATGTGAGCAAGTCCCATCAAAGCAGAAGCCATCCTCAATACATGTAGTGCATGAGCATAGCCTTGAGCTACCAACCGCATCTCTATGTCTTGATGGTGCAAGTAGTAGAAGGCCAGAACTTTTGGGAGCAATTGGACTGGGGTAAAATCATGCACTAACTCTCTGACGAGACTGCAACTGCAAATCCTGAGAGCACTGGCCTGTGAACAATACTGCAGCAGAGCAGCAGCCCTGTCTGCAGCACTGCATGCTTTGCTTGTGTATGCCATTGCCCTCTGAAGGGACACTGCTTGGTTCACTGCTGCTTTCCAGATGAAGGTGGCAAAGGCCACTGGAGGTCACTTAGCAAGAGAGACTGAGAAGGAAAAAGAGGAAAAGAAAAGAACTGCAGATGCCTGCCTGCTGCTGCTGCTTCCTGGGAGCTAAGGATCAGACCAGTTCTAATTTCACGATTTAGATAAAAATTTCAGTCACAGGGTCATGACTCCTTCAGTTGCAAGAAAGACTGGCTTTCTTTTCTGTGGGGCAAGAACAAGAGAGCAGCTGCACTTCTGTGCCTGCCCACCTCAGTGTTGCCTGGCTGGAATGCCCAGCTCAGAGCAAGCTGATTCTTTCATCCAGAGGTCATAAAGATGCTGACACCCATAAATGTGCACACCAGGGATATTTACACATGGACTCTTAGAGCTGGCCTTCAGTAGGTATTTTCTACACTCCTGACTGGTGTGAAGTTTCTTCTGAGAGCCCTCTTCAGACACGCTGTTGCAGGAGGTAGGATTTCTCAGCATCACTGCGAGACTAACAATCTCCTGACAAGACCAGAAAAACAGAGGACTGGAGGAGGCTCTGAGTCACTGAGCCCAATCCTCTGCAATCACAGGCCACCATTTCATAAGATCCCTTTTATCCAGCAGTAATGCTGTGTCTTAAAACCAGTTTGTTTTTACTTCTGTCTCTTTGCCAAGAAGACCCATTTAGTGCCTCATTCTTCTTATGTCTGGAAACCTCAGAATTTCCAGCCTAAGTTTAATCATGACCCATTTATACCTATTTGTTCCTGTGCTGATGCTGTTCTTAAGTTGAAATAGCTCTTCTCACTCTCCCCTGTTAACCCTTCTCCCCCCTGCATTTATCGACAACAATCACATCTCTCAAAGCCAAATAAAGGCTGCATTTGCTACATTTCTTTGCAGCTGTTCCTATTTTGACAGACCTTTTCTGAATTTGTGTGTCAGGACTGACTATCTCTTGCTTCAGGTAGGATCTCATCAGGCCCTGGATCAGAGATATTCTGATGAATCATAGGTTCACAAATTCCTTCTCCAGGGTCCCTCAGTACACCTCAGAACATCTAACTTAATTTTCTTCTCCTCTATAATTTCTAAAAAATAATCCCTATTTCACAGAAATAATGCATGGCATGATTTTCCCAGTGTTCACACTTTCCCTTTGTGCCATCACATCCCTCTTCATAATTCCAACTCTCCTGCTGCAGCCTTTGAGACTATCCCATCCTTTTAATACAGTTTTCTGGACTTCCACTACTGTGCTAACCCACCCTAATTTCATTTTAGCCACAAATATTAACGTGTCTCATTTTGTGCCAGGAACATTAGAATTATAAATGCAATCAAATTCCCCCACCAACCCTAGAGAGAGTCCAGGGGCAGACACTGCACCCCAAACACATTATATACTCTCCCTAGCTCTCCAGACATTTCCTGCACAATTCCATTAATCCCTGTTTCTCCAGTTTGATTAATCTTTTCACTATGTCAGATACCTTGTAGAAGTCCAGAGAGATTAGATCTACTGCACAGTTTTTGTCAAGAAAATCAATTATCTTATCAAATAAAATCATCAAATTTATCTGATACAATATACCTTTGGTAAAGCTGTATTGCATTCTTTCCTTCAAAAAGAAGTTCTTTTACTTCGTAAAGCTTTGTGTAACATTGAGGTCAGACAAACCAGCCTTTAGTCACATTGATCATATTTTTCTCTTAAAATATACTAAGCAAGTACTATAGAGAGGGGTGAAAGGAGCAGTGTTCCATCTGGAGACGTATTCCCTACATATTGGCTCCAGCAAAGCCACAGCAGAATAGCACCTAACCTCTATTATCTGCTTTTCTACCTTTTTTTTCATGTTTGGAGTTTTTTACATTCTTTACTTCAAAAGTGGTTTGAAATCAGGCTTTTACAGTGTCAAAGTACAGAATCAGGGGTTTAGGAATCAAACAGACCAAGTTCAAGAAAAAATAATGTAAGTCCTGTATTTCCACAGGACCAGCAGATACAAAATGCTGTATCTTTTCCCATTGCAATTAGGGAATCTGTTCCCTGAAACAGGCCAAAGAATTGCAAAGTGCATAGAAGTAGGTGTTTAGAAATGAAAGTAAAATTGAGAATATTACGTGTGGTTTTTGCTTGAGTTTGATCCAGTTGTCTGGGTGCTGCAGCTAACCGGCTATTAGAGATACACAGCCTTCTGGCTAGGGATCTAATTCTTAAGCATCTCTATGTCCAGTGAAACACTGGCACAGGTTGCCCAGAGAAGTTGTGGCTGCGCCATCCCTGGCAGTGTTCAAGGCCAGGCTGGACAGGGCTTTGAGCAGCCTGGTCTAGTGGAAGGTGTTCCTGCACATGGCAGGGGGGTTGAAACTGGATGATCTTTAAGGTCCCTTCCAACCCAAACCATTCTATGATTCTATGATATCCTTTGGTCACTCATGGAAAAGGGCATGAATTTTGAACCTGATAGGCTCCTGGGTGCTATATTTATGTTAGCAAGTTTTTCATATTAACATCTTTCGCTTTCTTGCTGTCCCTTCTCCCTTCATCCTACCCACTGCCAGCAAATTCTTTTTATTTGCTCAGCCAGGGCAGCTTTTTCACTTTTCCTCCTCAAACCTTTGGTGCCCCTCCTTATTTTGTGATATTACTGTATCTTAGGATGGCCAGATGTGACTGTATCCTGACAGATAATAAACAGCACCAGCTTTTCACAGATCTAGTCTACGAGTAAGCCCTAAGGAAATCACTAGCCCAAGAGAGGTACAGTTTACATGAGGGAAGAAGATGGGGACAGAGGAGAGTAGAAGGCCATGAGCTGGAGGGGCTTCAGTCCCAGAAATGCTGTGCCTTTTACAGGTTGCATCACATCTATACGCTTTGTTTTTTGCTTTCTTGTGGCTGACTGTCCATGGCAATGATACACTCCTGAGCCAGCTCCTCAACACCTTTGTTCAGCACAGCGCTTGGCCAGAGCTCTGCATCTCATCTTATTATCCTCCTTATTATCCATGCTGAGACGTATGAGACTGTTTCAATAACTACGGAGAAATACTGCACAGGACTGCATTATGGCATTTTACTGTTTATATTACAGACAAACAATAAAGTTGACGAGTTAATGAAAATATAGAAAAATGAAGATATTTCACTTGCACTGTTCTAGAGGCTCCTCAAGCAGCCATGGACAGACAATTAAACTATTCTTATTATAAAAAATAAAATGAATGGTCAGTGACTGGAATTAGAAGAGAAAGTAATCAAATTGAAACGTGATTATTATCAAAGACAGACTCTAATAGGACACCAGCGTCCAGTTGAAAGTTCAGGCAAATTTGAACTTAGTGCCAAAGAAAACCCCACTTAATTGTCTCTGTTTCACAGAACAGTTTTATGAACCTAGTAGGGAAATTTTAACAAATCTGATTATGCAGGGGGAAAAGCTGTTGTCATAATTAATCTGATTCAGAAATCAGATGCCAGCAAAGGGGGAAATTTCCTTCTCATTTATATTCCTGTCAACCCACTGAAATCAGAGGGCTTCAGGAAAGTTTTAGACTTCCTTTGTGAAACTATATTGCTTGACAGTAACTGGGCTTATTCTTAGATTTAGGTGATTCTCCCAGGATACTCAAACATTATTGAGTGTTATTATTAAATGGAAAAAAGATCTCTGGAGCAAAACCCCACTTCAGGATTTAAGAGTAAAATGTGTTTGTACATTTAAAGTCAGGAATTATACCAGACAGTAGTAATTGTACAGTAGAGAATATATCTCATATATATCTCACCAAATACATAAACACAGAATCTTGATCCTCTATTTTATTAAAAATGGCTATATTAAAAATTAATGTCATGAAATTTTTTCACAGTATCTCAAATATTTCAAGGAATTTCCTAGCAGCTAAAATATCAGTAATAAAATACTGAAATAAAATACATGAATAACTTTGGGCAGACAGTGGCTTTTTGTTCAGTGATTGTACAGCTCCTGACACAACGAAGGAGTCCCTGAAATGACCAAGCCATCCGAAATAATTAATGCACATGATTGAGTTCTTTGCAAAAGACAGGCAAGGAAAAGCAGATCTTCAGCTTTTGGACTTAAACCTGTACTATCGTGGTGTCGGGAAAGACATCACTTACTATCTACCAGTCTAGTAACACTGGGTTCCTAATTGGCTCCAGATCAATGATCCTTCATGTCATTCCATGTTTGGCAAGGCCAAATTCTGCCCATTTCCACTAGCACAGGCAGGATTAACTGTATCCACTGCTGAAGAGTTGCTCTGTATTAATGCAGGTAGAGCTGAGAGCTGAATTGGGTCTCCATTTCTTTACCCCTGTGAAAGGTATAGTTTGTTTTTCCTCTGTCTTGGAATCCTATCTTGACAAATGCACACAAGTATTTCATTACTGATCTCATACATGAATGCAGCCCCTGCCTTGGAACCCTCTGCTGCTATGCATCCATGCTCTCTGCCTCCCACCGACAGGCGAGTGGCTCTTGTTTGGAGCAGCTTTTCACATACATAGGTATTTTAAACCCTGCAGGCTGTGTGCCAGGTAGACACCCATCACTGACACAGGGCATCGAAATTCCCACACCATGCAGTCTGGGGGAGATTTCAGTGCACTCTTCACTTGGAAAGGCTACAACAGGATCAAGCAGGATTCTTGGTAAAGCAAAGCCTCATCACAGGGTGCTTCATGCTCCAGGACCACCTCTGCCATCTCCAACATCCTCCCAGTTCTCCTCTGCAACAGCTACACCATACCATGCCCATACACATCCACAAGGAGAGAGCAAATTGTGCTTTGATACTGAGCAGGACATTTCACACTTGACAGATTTTCCACTGAATTCTTCACAGGTTAAGAGACCTCCCTACACACATAGGTCTCCCGATCCTTCCACACCAGCCAGCAACTAAATCTGATCAGAGCAGAGGTTTTGCGCTGGACCAAGAGGAACAGAGGCGCTTTGCTTGTTTGATGAACTTGCTCCTGTTAGCATCAATGAGACATCTGGGGGGCTGTCATTCTGTTGCAGTTATCTACCTCCACTCTGCAAACAGTACAATATGTCTGAAGAACCAGGCAAGTACTCCAAGGAATCACCCTTCCTTTGCTAAGGGATTAAGTTAGAGCTTGCTGCTGGAGGTTGAGCATGGTTTAAGCCCAGCAGCCTGGCAGGGGTTAATGACCCCACTGACCACACCAGTGAGGAGAGCAAAGCAGAAGCCAGTGGACATCAGAGGCAAAGAAGGAAGAGAGTTGCTTTAGTTCTCTGTGTGAAAATAATAGCAGCTTTTGGGGGGGTGAGGACAGGTAAATAGACATGCTGTTTGAGATAAATGGGACTCTGGGAATATTTTTTCCTGCATTTACATGCTCCCACCAAAGGGTATTGCATTTCCAGGCATTGGTTTTTTTTTACTAGTTTGCTGCATCAAGAGGTATTTGAAATATAAGCGTAAGAACTAAGTAAAGAAAATACATCCTTCCTGCAGTGGCTGTGGGTTGGGAGGGAATGGATTGGAGGAGTGAGTCAAGAGTTAGAGACACAGTGTGTGTGACTCTGTGTGTGTGTGTGTAAGGCACATTAGGGTGCTTTCATCTTTAAGCACAGCCAGCTGAAGCCAAAACACATCCCCAGAGTCTGGTCCTGCAACATCCAGTGGGTCACACTGGCACTGGGGCATTAGTTGCAAAAATAAAGACTTTCTGGGACTGTTCTTACAGGTTTGTTTTATTCACTAGCCATTAAAACATAGCTGGTTTCTGTGGTCTAAAGTTCCAGCTGAGAGCCCCTGCAATAGAAGGGCAGGATTTGTGTACTGCTGGATAAATCCTCAAGCAGTGCTTTTTGTGAAGGATATGGCCCCTCATCCTGGTAGGAATGAACTCCACAGTTTGCAGTGCAGCTTTTGCACCAGAAATTTCACAGTTTTAGAGTCAAGGTTATTTCCAAGGGTCCAAAAATAGAGCAAGTACAGACACAAAAATCTAGAGAATCTACTTAAAACTCCTCAGAGTAAAGGTCAGATTATAGGTGCATTTGTGGACAAGTTGTTCCTTTTTCTTTTTACTGCTTTTAGAATAACCTGAAGTAGAGAAACAGTGCAGCATTACTTCGGTAGGCATAATGAGTATAAAATCATTTCAAATAGATGTAAACAAATAGCATTAGGTAATGAAAACCAGAGATAACTCACTGGCTAAATTCCTCTGGAGTCCTATTCACTTCAGCCTTTGATGATACATTAATATTTTGCATATGGAGAGTTGAAAAATGTATCAGAGAGGATGGAAAAAAAGAGATTTATCAATGAAAAAAAAAAGCATGTTTATGCCAAAGGAGTATCCCTGTAGCCTGCGTTGAAAGCAAACCTTTATCATTCTGCCTCTTTCCTCTTGGAAAGCATCTGCTTGATTTCCAAATACCATTTCCCCTCCCCCCCCAAATCATTTATCCATAAACATGTCTTATGTCCTCAACTGCTTTGCTTTTTGCTGATGGCTAAGAGGTGGCAGATTTGTATAGGAGCTGTAAGCTTTTCACATGAAGGAAATAACTTTGTATGAAACCCATATATGTTTTAAGACGAATGTTTAAGATCAGATGTTGCCCTCAGTGGTATAAATCCCGAACAACTCTACTTCAGTAAATACAGTCGAATCCCTTTGGTCACTCCAGATTTACACAGGAAAACTGAGGAAAGATTTTGAAGCTTGGTGAATTTTGTATCTTCACAACCATAAATCCTCTGTCAGTAGCTTTGGTGGAGCCACACACCCTGCAGGAGTGTGTGGGCACCTGATACAGACTAGGTCAATAAAATCAAAAAGCTGCATCTTGTGAGAGCTTTCTCCTGTCCCCACCTGCCCATTTTCTCCAAACAGGCTGAGCGTTGAACTCAGCCCAATGTCCGTCCTGCCCCCCAACTGCTTCTTCACCCTTCAAGTGGGGTTGCATCACCTGCAGCATCCTGTGTAAGCGCCCATGGTGATCACAGACACAAGAGCCAGAGAACATCAAGGCACAGCTGGAGGGAAATGGAAGAAAAATTGTCTCTGACACCCCTTTCCCTGCCCAGCACAACCCTGAGGTCTCCTGGAGGGTGCAAACCCCCAGCTCCCTGCACAGTCCTGGTAGTTAATGCACTGCCTGTCCTGGCATTAGCCTGAAGGCAACCGCTGCCTGAACAACCTGAGAGGAAACAAGGGCCCATCGTGGGTGAGGTGCTGCTCTGACCTTCCTGCCCAGGTGTGCCTCTGCACACCTCCGCAGCTCAAAGGCAGCTCTAATGCTCATGCCAGAGCCAGTATTGTGTTGCTTGTCCTCAGTTTAAGAAAAGTGAGAGAGGCCTATGGAGCCAGTGAAGTTGTGACAGCTCTGCTGAGACCTTGATGGCTCTGACATCTTGGACACATATAGAAAACAGCCTTTCTTTCTGGGTGCCTTGTAGTCCAAAAAAGAAAAGTAAAATGCCTGCAAGATGGTTGTGAGAACACTGCAAAGAAGGCTGTGTCTTCAGGAGTAGACGTATAAGACCAGCAACATACAGCGTAAAACACACTGCACAATACAGAAGCTACTTCAGGAAGCTTTAGGCTCTTGCTATTCTGAATTTCAAGTTTATCAGGAAGTCAGCAACAATATAAGCGTAACGAAACTGGATTTCAGTCACTTTGTTTCAGTTCTCAGGTAAAGCTCACAAAGCGCTTTACAAAGGCAGAGGATTATTCTTAGCTTACAAGAGGGGAAACTGAGGCACAGTGCTGCAAAATGGCTTCTACACATTACAGATGCTGAGTCCCAGCCTATTTACCTGTCTGCTTCTGTTACTGCTTCATTGAACACTCCCCGCACACAGGCACAGCAAAGTCCCCTTCCCTCCCCCTTTGCATGTTCTCTCCACAACTTGATCTTTCACACCTGGCATGCAGAGCTTAGCGTACAGCACCAAGTCATCAAAGAAACCCAAACAGGCATTTCACTGATGCAAAAGACCTTTCAAAAAGAGAGAGAACAGAAATAGCAGCTTGAGTTTCATCAGAGAAGTGACTATTCCACCAAAGCAAAGCAGCAGCTGAGTAAAGAATAAAAGAAAGACCAGATTAAAGGAGATACTTGAATCCTGAAGAAAGGATTGCTCTGCATAGCAAATGATTTGCAGAGGAGTGGAAAAAAGGCGAGGAAAGAATTATCTAGCAATATTTTGCTAAAGTGGCTGGAGATGTAATATTAACATAGGAACAGGAAAGCATGGATAGAAAAAGCTGTCGAGAGCTGGTGGAGAAACAGCTAGGCACTGTATGTAAAATCAGAGAGTATTTAAGTGGCCAATTTGGGTTTTCTGTGAAAGGTGAAGAGCACAATGTATTATCCATCACAAAGCAAGGAAATCACAGCAGCGTTGATTGGAGCAGTGCTTCAGGAAATTATTGAACAAGCAAGGAACAACCTCTGATCACAGCATTCCGGGAGAGGAGTAAATTTGGAGAATTGCACACAGAGCTTAGCCCAACATGGGCTACAAATATTTGAACAGTAATCCATTGCTTAACAAATGGGAAAGCAGCAGGCAGCAATTGCTGCTCAGCAGAACCGTTCAGAGCAGGAAACCATCTCTGCCCAACAGTTGCACACAAAATCAGGCTTTGAAAGCACTGGTACTGAGACCCAAACTAAGGAGAGTAAAACCACTGAAGCGTGAAATCAGGTTGGAATTACTCAGCACTCAGCCTGGAGACCATTCCCAGAAACTGGGTGTGCATCCTCAGATACATATTTTACTAGCCTTCAAGCAGTGAACATTCACTAAGTCCAGCAAGCAGCATTGTATAAGTAACCTGTTTTGTTGGATTCTGTTTTGTTGCCATTCAAACTTATAGCCAGTCTTCAGTGATTCACTGAAGAGGATTTGGCACATCAGAAAATCATTTAATTTCATCATCTCTGCCAAAAGAATTCAATAGTTTACACTATCCATCATTGTGAAAGATGCTCTTTGAGTCTGGATTTCCCTTCCAAGTAATCATAAAAGGATGCCTGAGCTATGCCTGAGCAGAAAATATACCGAAGTCTGTAGAGGGGTCCCTGTTTGCATCAGTAGAAGCAGTCTGAAGAGGAAAAAAAAGATTTATTCTGATAACTGTCTTAGGTATGTCCCCTCTCTGCTGCTCCTTGATACCACTGAGGACTAACACTGATGCAGTATCTAGAAGCTTTGATGTTTCTGAAAATTAGCTCTGTTTTATGATACTTTTGCTCTAGGTAACATCCCAGCTGGCAAGTATTAATTAACTGGCACATCTAGAAGTGCAGGAAAAAAGTAAGCTCTTGAAGATAGAAAGCAAAGGATGGGTTAAAGAGTCTTTATTTTTGCCAGCAAGTATATGTACTCCGTTCCCCATCCGCCCCCATAAAGTATGAAATGTAGCAGATGTTCTGAGAACAGCTAGCCTGCAGACTCTATATAAATGAAGGTTGAGTTAAGGAAGAAGAAGGCAGAATAATGTTTACAAGAGAAGAGCAAGAAGATTTCCGACACCTGGGCAAGTTAATGATGGCAGATGGCAAAAGTTGAAGGCAAAGAGAAGGAGCAGTGTGCACCAGCAGCTGTCGAACAAATGGGGAGTAGAAAGGCCTCCACTGAAACTGCACAGGAAGAATTTAATACTGGCAGTTCTTTAAGAATGATAGTGTGAATATGCAAAGAGGAGCCTGTGTTTTAACTCCTCTGACAACTATTGTCAAAAGTACCCAATGGATTGTCAACTAAGGAGATTTTCACAGCAAGAAGCCACCTATTTGCATCAAATATCGTCAGCCTGCAGAGCAGCAACTTCTGGGTCATTTAACAACACTTCAGATGTAGTTATTTTCTCCTAGGCAAGTGGCTCAAAAAGAGCTATGAAAGAAAAAGACAGAATTGGCATGTAAAGGAGGACAATCACACAGCATGTGGAAGTGATTAGCTACTCAGTGCAACATAACTCAGTTAAATGAACAGATTTCCAGGACCTATGTCCTATGATTCTCAGCATGAGAGAGACTGGAAGACTATGGCCAAACACAGGGTTGCATTTCACCATCAGTAAACAAGTGATTTCTGACTTTATGCTAAAGATAATGGTTTATGACTAGTCACTCGGAACAGCCTGAGTGCTTTCCTGTGGCAGCATGTCAGGTATTGCACTCTGAAGGTGTAGAAGACACAGGTGCTGCTTGTTTTACCATTGGAAAAAGGAGGGAGACAGCCAGAGCTGTAAATACAGGGACTGACTTCAACCAACTTTCTTGATAATTATTTCACTTAAAAGACAGAGATGGGGTTAATGCATGTAGCCAAGACAACTGTTAGGAATTTATCTGCCCCCACATTATACTCACCCTTTTTAGGAAATAGCTGCCCTCTGCAAAACTCAGTCCTGAGTTCAGGCACCACAAAGCCCAAGAGTATCTAGACGTGTATGACAGAATTCAGCCTCTTTAGAAGGATCCTTAATGTTAAGACTAACTTTCATCTACACTGTACTTATACTCACTTAATATAATCTGTTACCTGCCGTGCACATCACAGCTGTATTATTTGCCAGGCTAACGCTGCAGTGACCACTGAGACTCTACGGAGAGACCCAACATGGAAGAGCTATCAACAGATCATTCCTGCAATTCCTTTAATACCCAATTCACACCAAGAATCTATGGATTAGGGAGGCACCCTGCTGCTGTTTCAAAAAGACTCAGCAAGTGGGTAGAAAGGATGCTGTCTGATAGGTATGCAACTTCAAAACAAATTCACACTGTTCTTAGAAAATTTGTCACCACAGGGGAAGAAACAGTTATTGTATGTGAACCTGCAGCTTTAATTACATTGTGTACTTCCTCATGCAATTAGAAATGTGCATTTGTAAGAGATAGCTACACTTTCTAGTTATGTATCTATCAAACTCTTGTTATAATTGGGATGACTCATAATGAAATTATGCACTAGTTGCTCCATTCATTATATTGTTTGACTTACAGTGAGCATGCAAACTACAAATCTCCTGAATTCTTCCCATCCATCATCCTCCTTGGCCATTTCCTAAGCAAATACTGGTCAGAAACAGAGGCATTTTAAATTATTGCAACCCCTTTGCAAGCAATGGGTTTTCTTAAAGAGGGTCTACCGCTGCAGGGTTGAGTAGCAATCTCAGCTCCTACAGAAGTCAATAGGGTTTTGCTGATGCAAAGTCCAAGTACATGTGTGCCCTCTGTTTCAACAGGATAATTGTACTTTGCAGCATTCTCACAGTCCAGAAAGACAGAAAATTGCCATACCAGATCAGAGCAGTGCTCCACCACTCTTTGTATCTTCTCTACAGCAAAGAGCGTATTGGTGCATCAGAAAAATGCAACAACAGTAGAACCCTGGTAAGGATAGGGAAAACAGGTGTTCCAACACTGATGAGACTGATGGCAGCTGCTGTTGCTGTTCAGTGATTAGAAAAAGCCTGGGGAAAGGGCAAGTTTCACAGAATATCTCCCTAACACTGGACCATTTTGAACTAATCAGACCCTATATGATCTTTCTGATCATTCCCTTTTAGCCTAACTCTTGCACCTTGAATAGTTTACCTCCCCCTTTCAGTTACTACCTGACATTAATAAGGACATTACTCAGCCTTCACAGGTAGTTATCACGTGTTGACCACATCCAATTGACTTTAACCTACTGCAAAGGATTGAAGCCTTTGAGATTGCTGTGGCAGAGAGGTCCATGACTAGTTTGTTTATTGCATAAGGGAGGAGCTGGGATAGTCATCCATATTTTTATGAGCCCCCAGTTTTTATCAGCATGCATAAAGGGGGAACTGTGAACATGGGTTGCAAAGATCACCTGCTTTAACCTGTCATTGAACACTGTTGTGTCCAGTTCAGCATTAAAATATCGCAAAAGATCATCAAGAAAGTCAGTACCCCTAAATTTGTGTATCTCCAATAGGAATCTAATGTCTTTTGAACTGCTGTGTCATACCACTTGCAAATCAATTAGTGAGACAGAAGTATATTACTCAGGACAAGGAGAACTTTTTTCCCTCTTTTTTCTTTTCTGCCTTAAGATGAAGGTAACGCTTATGAAAGATGCTAGATAGATGACAGTGAAAAAATGAATTATTCACAAAGCAGGTATTGTTCTGGCAGCCATGCTAGCAGTCAGCATGTAATTGTGTACCTTGAAATTCATGCCTACAAACTTTGAAGTCCTCTTTGCTCCCACCAGTTTTGGGAGAAGCTTAAGGTGCTAATAATCCCCCACTCTAAATGAAGAAACAGAACTGGAGCCTCAAGACCTCCCCTCCAACAAACTGATTGTGTAAAGTGCAGAGGTGAAAAGGGGAAGAGAGGATTTCCAAGAGTGACAGCAAGTACTGGCATGGGAAGCACAGGGTGTAAAGGCAGCCCTGTTACGAGCAGTGCTAATTCAGGGAGAAATGTCATGTTTGTCATAGCTTCAGATGTCCCCATCAACATCTATGGCTTGCCTGCACCAGCAACAAGCTTGCTTTCACTCAATAGTTTCTATGAAGGCCAATTCAGAAAGAGGAGAGACCTGCAGACCACACTGAGCACACACGCTGACATGGTGTTTGGTAAAGTCCTTGGCAGTGTGGGCATCTGGTGTGCTGGTGGCAGGAAGTCATGTGGAAAAAAAAAAGGGGTGGTTTAAATTGGCCATTTTTCCCTTCAGGAGCAAGGCAGAATTCACCACTTGTTCAGCACAGACCAGCAGCCTCTTCTGCAAGAACAACTTTAAAATAGTCTGTAACAGTCACAGTAGAACACAAATCCAAATCAGAGCTTCTCAAAGGAGAAGAATCAGACTTTAACTAGCCCTCAGTACCCTCAATCCCAAACATTTAAAAACCTAATGCATATTTGCTATTAGTGTTCTTTTAACCCCTTAGTTCTCCATGGTCTGAGGCACAGCTGGGTTTTCACTGTGATCTGCTCTGCCCCTTAATCTCTCTAAATGCCTTTCATTTCTGAGTCTCCATGAGTGGTATATTCATTGTAAGCCAAGGGCTGTGAACTAGGTGGTACCAAAACATCAGGCAGGTGCTAAACAAGCAACAAAAGAGCTAACTCCTTCTTGCTCTCTCCCAGCCTGCCTTGTCACCAACTTGTCTCTCCAGTCCTTCAGCCTGCGTGCCGCTGCTGCTGGCGCCATCTGTGCTGGTGGCTTTTACTTTTGTCCACTAGGGACCACACTGGGATCAGTAACACTGAAGTAACAGCAGATGTTAACACACATTGATCCATCTTGACCTGGGCTGATTATTAACTGACAACCAAGAAGAAAAAGGCTCCAAGATCTCAGAAGAGCACTAATGTCTCTGTCCTGGGATCTACCGATGTGCAGTTTTACTGAAAACAGCAGTCTCCAATAGCATCCTCTCACCACCCCTCTTCTCCACATGACAGGCACAGCAAATGCCGTGCATTGCTTGTGTCTCTTCTGCTTATCATTATCCCAGGTGCTGTCAACTTGCAAATTTAGATTGTAAGACCCTGCTATCTGCAAACGATATTTTGCCTTTTAGGAAGTGTAGCGGACATCTGCCAGTCTGTAAATACAAACCACAGTACAGTCCATACATCACCTTCATTCGCTTTGTGCCATATCTCCCTTATGGAGTTTTATGAACTTTCAGCTGCCAATCGCTGCTTCCACTAACCCCTGCGACAGCCTCAGCTCACAGTGGGGGTGGATGCTGTCGCGTTCCTCTTGCCGTTCACATCAGTACTGAGAGCTACGGCACCTTCCATTCCCGCAAGTGATTTTCTCCTCAATTTCAAAACAATGTGTGAAACCCTGCTCTGCAGAAACAGTAGCCTTAGTAAGTTTAAGGATGACTGAAGCTATTTCCTCCACTGGGGATGTTTAAAAACTATGGAGGGATGAATAGAGTTAGACCTATCGCTGCATTTCTAGCAGCCATCCTATTACAGCACTGAATAAAAGCAGGAATGACATGTCTAGCCTAGGTTAATAAACCCTACCAAGTGCAACGTCTTAAAAGCACTATGAAACAGCCTTAAGTCAGCTTGAGATAACTAATTTCAAGCATGGCTGTCTAGTGTGCCTGTCATTCCTATTGTCCTTCCAAACTATTTCAGACATTTTGAGCAGGGAGTACTAAGCTATGAGTTAGCAGGGGCTGTGACATTAATGGTCCGAAAAGGTTTAAGCACCAGGAGGGAACAATGACAGCGCTTAACAACTGGTGGCAGTTTGGAGGATTCTGCTGGATCTCTGTTTATTAATAATTAGGCTTCGCCTCGGAGGAAGATGTGACAACTATCGGAGGTAGGATTTGCATGGGAAACAAAGAGAGCTGCTGCTGTTCGGTGCCTTTTGTTTGTGTTTTGTTCACTGGCTTTCTGAGCACAGCTAGGTGCAGTCGGCAGCGGTGAGGCGGCTGTGGGGAGGGGGTGATAGGGCGGGGGGAGAGCCAAGGGTGGAAATACTGTTGACAGTCCTGCAGTTTATGGCAGAAATGCCTTGAGGACAAACTGGCTCAAATCTTGCCGCCTGCTGAGTGTGCATTCCACGTTGCCATTCCCACGGAGTAAAATACATAGAGGTCATGCAGAAAACACTTTACTGCTTTTCTACTGAGCCAGCTGGGCTGTTTCTGAGATGGGAGAAAAGAGAGGAGAAGCTGCCCTAAAATAAATGGGGAAGAGGAAATCTATGGAGCCTGTAAGATGAGGGAGACATGCTATTAATGTGTAAAATGTGTCTGGAGTGCCACCGATGTCACTTGAAAAGGGGAAAACAGAGGTGGGGGGGTGAGGTGTGCATGTGTATGTGCTGGAGGGTTTTTCTGGGTGAGGAACTCCTTATGTTATAACCTATTGCAAAAAAAGGCGCGATGTGTCCATCCATTTTGCATAATCAAGGCTTCCTCTGCACTGTTGGCATTGTCTTGCTGGACAAGAATTGTAGTTTCAGACAGAAAAAGCTTCTATTTCCTCCTGTGCCACTGCCAGCCCCCTGCCACACTCCCTCCTTCCCTCAGAGAAAAAACAGTGTGGGAAAGGATGTAAACAATGTTTAGCTGGATGCTGAAAGGGTTGTGAGTGAGGGCTGAGGGGGGAATGGACACCCAGTAGTATAACAGGAAAGCTTCCCCTTGAAAATGCTTGTTTCCTCCCAGCCAGAAGTTCAAGAGATGATAGTCAAAGTTAGAAGCCTCATGCACTTTTTGATGATGCGCCTGTTTATCATTACCAGCCACGAAAATGTCTGAACATCAGAGTCGGGTCTGCATGGCAAAACAGGGCAGTGAGGTTACATGGGGTCCTTGTCAGCGCAGGGCTGCAAGTCTGCATTTTTATCACTGCATATGACCCCCACAGACTTAAGTAGCAAGAACTTAATGAATTAAAATCTTACGTCCTTGCATACGCAAAATCCTTATCATTGGTGTATTTGATCCAAGTGTGATGTTCCCTGTGTTGATGAATTGTTTTGACTTGTGTATTAAAGTTTCACTCCCAAACAACAGAGAGACTTAAGAGTGAGTGGAATTTAGTAACAATAAAATGTTCTGCTTGTGGAAATGCTTCTCATAGGAACATTTAAAAGTGTACTTAAAGAAGCGAAGTCATATCTTGCAGTAAGAGCTATGGTATCACTTGCTGTGCTAAGTTTTAAAAGTAAGGTTATGATGCCATTTTAAAGCTACTTTAACATGGGTGTCATTAAGTATACTTTACAAATACTGTTGTCAAAAGTTCACAGCTCAGAGAATTGTGTTTGATTGCTTTCATTAAATCTTCATTAGAAAAAGAATCTCTGTCTAGCAGGGACTTACCCAGTAATTTGAATTTACTCATCCTAACTAATATCCCCTTTAAGGAGAATTCAGTGTATTATACTACATTGTAAATAGGTCATGATATAATTCATTTAATGACAAAACACCAATGACAATTTAACAGCTAAAGTGCTGAATGCATTCCGTCAAAATAAATGCAGATTGTGCCAAAGAGAAGCAGCTATATTGGATCAGGAGGGGTAAGAATTTTTTTTAGGAAACATAACATAAATATTCCCCATTTGATCCAAGCAACAACTTTTCAGTCAACTGCATTACTTGGCATTGCAAATTGGGGGAAAATATCATTTCTACCTGTGTTATTTACACTACTGAGTAACATAATGATAACAGTGAAAACTTTCTCTCAAAGAAATTGTTTCTAGTGGTTTGCAGTATGGATCAAAGAGATATTATGCAGAGATATTAAATCTGTGTCTGAAACGAGTAATGCATGCGAAAAACAAGTATGTATTTTTTCCTTCTTGTCTCACTTCTGTCCACAGGCTTAGACTATTTTACTTTGTTTTACTTCAGTGCCTTCCTGAGGGAAGGGGCTGAATAGATAAAACCACAAGGAAGTCAAAGACTGAGTTTAGCCTGTGCCCAGCCACAGAATTCTCAGGGGACTTGGACAAGTCCCCCAACCTCTTTGCAAAAGGGACAGGGTAATAGCCCTCCTTTTCAACTGCTGCACTCTCCTCACCTTTGAGGGAGGTGTACTAGTGATGCAATGGAAATACAGACGGTGGTGTTCAGAGAATGAGGCTGAATATAGAGCTCCAGATAAGGCAAACTGCTAAACAAATTTTTGTAGCAGGAGCAGGTTAATATTTCAGGCATTTTCAGGTGTAAAATAAGACATAATGCAAATCCCGTGATCCAGAACTAAATCTGTTTTCAGAACTAGTCCACTTACAAAAACTTCTGCTAGCACCAAATATCCATTCATCTAGGGCCTGTCAGAAGTGACTCCAAAATCTCTCGGCAATCCCTTTGCTCCATCACTATAGAGCAGATGCTGAACCAAATTGCATCAGATTGATCCACTGTGCTGAGAAACAAATTCTCTGTTTACTTCAGAAGCTCAATGAGTACTTTTTGCCACAAATTTCACTCACCCTTCTGCTTATGAATTGTCTATGAAGTTCATGGAATTTTCTCATTTATTTACTTGATATTTGGGAATTTCTTCAGTGTACAACTCTTGGCTTACAGATCTTTTGGGAATGGCAAATGTTTGCAAATTCATACTGTGTTGCTTAGTTCAGTCATGTGGTGTTCCTTGATTAGATGATTTGTGTAGCTAACTTAGAGGAAGTGAATTGCAAATTTCACAACCAAGTATACTGTTTCATATTGGATTTTCATCCCTATCTGAGCAGTCAGGTTTAAAATTCATGTCTTGAAGTAGTCATATGAGCAACACATAAGCACTGAAGTGTTCCCACTAGACAGATGTGAGAGCCAGGTTAAACAGCTTTGTTTCGTATGAATATTCATGAAAAGTGTTTGAATTCTTGAAGCTCTGTTAAAATGAATAGTCAGCATCATCCATCGCACACTGCATGGGCCATTCTCTTACAGTGCTTGATATGTCCCTGTATTCTCCCTAGTTCTCCCTGTGGAAACTGTGCAGCCAAATTGAAAGGGAAAAACACCATCATGGAAATTTCTAAATTTCCCACATTGTAGCCTCTCCTGTTGTGCTTGTCTTGCACATTGCATGATATGAAGACAGCCAACAGAGAGGACAGCAAAAGAGCATCAACACTGAGTGCAGGAGAGAAAACACTGAAAGAGTGAACAAATAAGGGTGATCACTGGCAGAGCAGGGGCCAGCCGCACAGAGGGTGTACGTAGGAAGTAAGGACTGACACAGGGTGAATACATAAATGCACCAATACAATTTTTAACAACAAATCTAGTTATTTTGGGTCATTAACACCAAGGTTTGTGGTCTTACCAGACCCAGTCCATGGCAAGTCCTGGAGCTGTCACTCCCAATTCCTCCCTGGGCAGGTAGGTGTTACATGGGTGCTCACCATGGGTGCAGTCAAGCAAGTGGGTGATATGGTTTAACTTTTGTCATGCAGGGGTCTGATGACATGCCAAGGAGCTATGGAAGACTTGTGAAAATAACAGAAAAAAAGAAAACTAACTAACATCTGGTGCATAGCTTAAAAGCAGTGAAAATCAGTTGGGCAAAGAATTTCTGTCAAGTGCTTTTTACCAGAGATAAAACAAAAAATCACCTGTCAAAACACCAAGCTCTTTTGGCTCAGAAACAAATGAGAATGAAAAGGTTATAAAACATGACTATATTTGCCTTTTGAATCATTTTCTTTCTGTACTTATGCCATATAGCAGGAAACCTCAAGTCTCCTACTGAGTGAGCTATATTGTCCAACTACTTTACGTAGAAAGTCAGGTGTGTGCTGGATCAAGGAGGTTGTTGTGACTGCAGAGAACCAACCAGCAGTGTTACGACCCCATTAGATGGCCTTTTTTACATTTTCAGTTAAAGTCCAACCATCCTAGATATTTATTCTAAAAACAGAAACATGCCTAAATTGCACACAGCAAGCACTGTGTGTAAGGCACACAGTGAAAGCCACTATGGGCGATACACATGCGTTCATATTCTGTCAGTGCACATTCAAAACTGCTTAGGGAGAGTAAGAGAACTGAAAGAATCAGACGAACTAAAATCAAAGCAAACACAGAGGATCTTTGCTAGGACAAAAATTGACTCAATGTAATCTGGAATGAAATCCCGAATTGAAACTCCCCTGAATACCACTAAAGGTCCTATTAGGTCTTCAAATACTTTTTCTTTCTTAATATAAAGCTGTCCTATTACCCATAATTAACCCACATCTCTGCTTGTGCCAAGCAGAATAATTTTGTATGGACCACTTTTAAAGAAGCAGTTAATTATTAGAGAGAAAACACAGAAAAAGTGAAATCCCAGCTCTCTATGCTCACATTGCTGGTTGCCCCTCTGGTCTGTGCTTTAGTGCCTCTGACGCTTGGTTGAGAGCAAAGAGCTCCCACTAATAAACTCCACAAGAACACACAGCAACATCTTGCAGCTGTAGCATCTTCTTCTAAGATCCTTAAAAGGTTGGAGGCAGCAATAGTCACAAGTGCACCTGGGCATCCCCACTGTTTATTTGTCATCTGCTTCTAGAACCTCACAGGAGTGACGTGGCAACTCATCAGTCTTTCAAAACTACTCCAGTATATGCACAAGCTCTTTACATAATCATTTGCATCACGTAACTGAACAAAACCTCATCAAAGCTTGCACCAGCCTATCCTACCTGCTGAATCCTTGGCCCTGATCTGAACCACAGCTCCCCATGACAGGGAACTGGAAGATCCAAAACCAGCTGGGAAGGTGTCTTTCAGAGGAAAGTAGAAACATTTCAAACTGTCTGTAAACCTTAAGCATCTCCAAAACACTGAAAGGGGGTTATAGCAGAATCCCCAGACTGCGGACGTGATGGGCATAAGGAGCCAAGACCTGTAACCCGACCATTCCCAGGTACCCAGCAATTTTGTCTGTTCTCAGTGTTCCTCCTGCTCTGTGTGCCACTGCATTGCTCTACATCAACCGCTGGCAGAAAGGTTTTGAAGACCAGAGGAGACAAAAGAGCATTTGTCCCATTTCCCCACTTTCCTTTCAGTGGATCAGTGATTCGGAGGGGGACTGAAGTTTCTGCTTAAGCCTAAAGTGGTTCATCTGTCCAAGGTCACCATCCAGGCACTGTCCTTGCGTGCCTGCTGAGGCGCGGTACCAAACACGGCACAAGGTAACATTGCCTGCCTTAAAGAAGTGTTGCAGAAAACATTCAGTATACTTGGCTGTACTTTACCTGTGGGCAAGCTATTTTCCACCTCAGCAGAGTGGTACTCCTTACTGACAACCATTAGTTATTTGCAAATTTAGCTAGACCTTATAAACGCCAGGCTCCTGAGTGAATAAATAATGTTTCAGAGCAATGATTTGAAATAAGTCAAACTAGGAATGGTGAGAAGACCAGGAGCATCATCCCTTTGGGACTCCCTACCACTTCTAATTAATATCTGGTACTTAAAGCATCACAGCCCATGGTTAAATCAAAGTCAGAAGAAATAAAGGATTATTAAATCCTTCCAGAGACTTGTGTCCCTCCCCATCCACTGTGCTCCTTAGTGCCACTGCCAAATAGACTGACTCTCTGACCTCAGTTAGGAATGTATGATTTTTTTGGGGGGACAGCCCAGGGGACCCAGCAGCCAGGCTGCTCTCGTAGCTTGCAGCTGCCCCAGGGCTCGCATTGTCCCTTGTTCTCCCACTGCCTAACCATTCCCATCCAGCCACCCTCTCCTGCACCTTCCCAGGCTGTCGTGGCCCTCTGGTGAGCCAGTTCAGTGAGCCTCCCAAAAACTGTGCTTTGGTTTTGGCTGGCTGAGAGAGCCCAGTTGGGAGCCAACAAACACCAAAGCCGGTGCAAGAAACGCAGAAGAGCATAGCCAGGGATGAGATATGGGGAGCAAGGAGCAGTTGCAGTCCTGGCATGGCTAAACACCCTTAAATTATTCTATCTTGATGACTTAGTGAGGCAGCTACAGAAGGCTTCAGATAACCACATCTTAACCACAGCACCAATGAGCACAGACAAGCTGTTGTCCCTTTTTGCCTGACAAATATAGAAGATTTGAAGGGCAAAAAAGGACAACAGCTTGTCTGTGCTTGGTCTTCGATCATTGGGGCCCATCTAGCTATTGATGAGCAGTTCTTAAGATTATTATGTTGAATTCCTGCTGTTGTGATGAAGGGGAAAGAACAAATTCAGCTGTGAAAAATAGTCCTTGCAAATCAAATTTAAGGAAGCAGCATTCAGCCTGGAGAAGAGAAGGCTCAGGGGAAACCTTATAATTGCTTCTAGTACCTAAAGGGGACCTAGAAATAACCTGGAGAGGAACTTTTTTCACAGGCATGTAGTGATAGGACAAGGGGGAAAGGCTTTAAACTGAAAGAGGGGAGATTTAGCTTAGATATTAGGAAAAAAAAAATCTTTACTATGAGGGTGGTGAGGCCCTGGCACAGATTGCCCAGAAAAGTTGTGGCTGCCCCATCCCTGGCAGTGTTCAAGGCCAGGTTGGATGGAGCTTTGAGCAACCTGGTCTAGTGGAAGGTGTCCCTGCCCATGGCAGGGGGGTTGGCACTAGATGAGCCTTAAGGTCCCTTCCAACCCAAACCATTTGATGATTCTATGATTTGGCAAAGTTTACTGATCCAGGAAATAAGAGCTTCAGGAATAAAACCTAAGTGGAAAAATCACTTCAACTAGGATATCTCTCAATTCCTTCAACAGAGCAAATATATTTCAAGGCACAGGAAGCAATAATCCAAGCAAGGAACAAAGGAAGTTCATTTTTAACCATAGCATTTTACTAACTGGAGCATCTGCAACTGAAATATCCCTTGACTTTTGAAAAACCATGTTATTGATGCATTAGGGTGTAGTGTAAACTTCTGACAAATTCTCCCTCTTCATTTGCTTCCATGTAAGATGTTGATCTTGCTGCTACTTTGCTCTTTAAAAGCTCTGCTGCTCTCCTAATTATTAATTGCATGAAACATGTATTTCCCCATCTTGCAAAAAGCATCACGAGACATACTCTCTGGTTGTGAAATCCACAGAAAATCATATTTGGTAGAGTTTAATTAAGATAATCCAGTAATTTGTAGGCAGCTGATTTGGAAGGATTTTGTCACAGGTAAACAGGCTTTGAAGAAAAAAAAATAAATTGCTTTTATCTCTTCTTGCTTTCTGTTTTAGTTGTATTTCAAGTGGATTAGCATAATCTTTCCCCCGCCAAACTCCACAGCCTCGTCTATTCCATCATTGTTCTAATTCTTCAGGAGGAAAATGACTGAAAGCAATTAATTAAAAATCTCTTCAGAGATGCATACGTGGATGCACTTATTCACTAAGAACTCACAAAATAACTGTGCATTTTAAAGCAATTTATCTGGTGCATTAAGCGTGAACAGGATGTCTTTGTTACGTACACCCACCTTTAGATAGTCCCCTACACGAGTATGCTTGTTGTGTAGAGATATCTGCAGTAATTCAGCTCAGTCAGAGAGGATCCCCTTTTAAACGAGGTTTATTGAGTTTCTAGGTGGGTTTCATTTTTCTTTTTTCCTGTGTGCTGAAGTTGAGTGATTTCAAGTGAGGAATCTTTCCCTGCTGGGGCCTGGATTGTCAAAAGCCATCACAAAACTTGCAAAATTCTGTCATTACACCGGAAGCCCTAATTCTGCTCCAGAATCATTCAAAGAAAATTCCCAATATTTGACAACAGAAGTTTTCTCAACAAAGATATTCTGACAAACTGAAATATCATTCCCTGAACACACAGACACCCACATGGGGGACAGTACTAACGCAAACAGTAAACTACTGGCAGGAGTGAATTTATCATCAGCAAGAAGACACAAGTGTCTTCACACTATAACATTGAACTAGGCTATTCATAACTCTTAAGGTCTATCAAAAAGGAAAATTCCCAGGTTTATCTGATTTCCTATGAACCAAATAAAAACTATAAATTTCCTTGAATTCACGGTGAGGGAGAAGGAAGTCAGGACTCTTGATCTCAAAGCTGTGCACTTCCTTAATAAAATCCCAGCACATCTGTGCTGTGAATCTAAATAAGTGCTGGCATCCAGCATGAGGTACAGAGGTTCTCGTAGCAGAGCAGGAAGAAGTTTCCTCCGCAGAGATCTTCCTGCTCTGTGGTGAGAGTTCATCTATAGAGTCAATGCAGCAGCCCTGCTAGTCTGCAAGCACACTTCCCAGGCAATTTAAATATGCCTAGGGAGGTTCCTAGAAGATTTCATACACTTCACTTCTCTTTTGCGCAGGAAATCTTGGACAAAGGAATTTTTTTGTCCCTCTTTGTTTCTAAGTTCACTTATACCTTTTTCAGCCTCCATTAAAACATGCTGCTGTCTACTCTTTTCCCTCTTTGTCTACTCTTTCTACTCTCTGTTCTCTTGTTTCTATTTAAAAATCCTCACGTATCACAGCCTGCTGGTCACTAGCCAGGTATCCAGATGGTACTCATGTACCACATTGGTAGGTGCCTTAGAAATGGCAGGCAGAGAAGGAAAAAATATCACTGAGAGGCTTCAGATGCTCTTTTTGATAAATGGCAATTGTAGACCTAATTAGCTGGTTCCCTCTTTCGGAGAAGCTGGGTAAGTAACAACAGTTGCAGTTCCAAGGAAAAAACACACAAGGACACATCTCTCGCTGTCAGGTTTTAGCTTTCCATTCAGAACAGTGTCAGGCAGATGGCTTGTCAATCTATCCTTCTTTGAAAGGCATCAGGTTTTGTCTGGGTTTGAAGGTTTTTCTCAGTGCCCATCATCATACTGCCTCAGCACCACTACACTGTGTCAACTACTTTTGCACAGACAACTGGTTTATAGAATAAAGAACAAACACCGCTCACCTTAATTATGTGAGTATCCCTCCGGCAATAATCAGGCTAATTGCCTCAGTAAGGCCAGCAGGATCTGGCTTTAAATCAACTACCAAAATTATTTAAGCATAAGTGCATGAATTCCTTTACAACTCCAAGACCCACTCGTTAAACATTATTTACATCTCAGAAATGCTGTTTCTTTTCTCTCTTGCATTTGACAAGGAGAAAGGTAGAAAGGATGAAGTGTCAGGAGCACCTGTATGAGTAGGGGGCTGAACCCACCCCGAATTCAATGGTAGGGAAAATGTGTCTCCTTCCCCTTTGCTGAAACACCTCAAGAAGTCCGCTCATGGGAACTCCAAGCTGCATCATGCCTGGGGATCCCACCAGCCTGTGCATGTCCTTCTCGGGATGGCACAGAACTGCAGAGGAATCTGCCGAGAAAGGAACCATTGCCCAGACCTGCTGCATCTGCATGTTTGACTTATACCTTAAAGCATGAGATAACATCCTTGCTCAGTAAAACTGATACATGCACTATTTACCTATAGAAATTTCTAGGACTATTTTTCACTCATATTAAGTAATCAATGTATTTAATGTGGCAGATACTTTAGTGAGATACAGAAGTACCAGCAGCTTCATTTTAGCAATTGGCTCTAGAGGTGGTAGGGGGTAAAAATCCTCAGAGTCAGCTGGTGTGCTGCACTGGATGTTCCCCATATCCAGTACCAGGGTAAGGCACTGATACGAAAAGCTTGAAATCCCACCTCCACCAAGGGATATGTGGCACAGAACCAGCTGTCAAGGCCAAGACCTTCAATCGATCTTTCAGAGAACTGCATCTTTTTAAGTAGTGTTTTGCAGTGTTTAGACTGTTTCTATACCTGCAGGTGTTGGGAACAACCCCAGTCTAGGTGTGTCCCATAAGTAGGGGCAAGCTATTCCTGCTTGCCATGTATCTCGGTGCAGGAGAGCCTTTCTGTGACCCACAGCAGGAGCAACAGGTGCCATGAAGATGCACTGTGAGCCTCTAAGGTCTTCAATTAACAACCCAACATGCTTATGGAGTTGAAGGACTCTTAAGGGCTAGGGAGTAGTTAAGGTGGTCAAGGAACAGTGTTTTGCACCTATAGTCTTCCTTGGTTCTGCTGATGTGTTTAAGCCTCTTACTGGAGCTAAAGCTTTTTCACAAGCAGTCCCAGTTTGTCGCCTCCCATCTTACAAAAATCTCTACATGTCTCTAATGCTTTTCACTGTCAATCTCAGCACTCTTTTTATATCCATTAAAGACTTCATGAGATAGGATGACCAGAAATGAAAAAAGATTCTGAGGATAGAGCATGCAATTGATTTATGTTAATGGCATTGTAATAATATTTTCAGAGTTTGATTTATTTTTCATTCTGTACACAGCTGAAATGCTGATTACTTCTCTATTCCTCTCTCATTTATAGAACAGCCACTTACATTGGGCTCCACAAATTTATTCTCAGGTCTGTCTCCAAAGCAGTTAAAATATAATTAATTTAAAATCCACTAACACGCAAGAAGTTGAGGTGATTCTTTCCAATCAATCTTACTAGAATTCATCAGTGAGCTTCACTAGCTGTCATGCTTCTCATACATTTGTCATTGTAAAGCTCCTCTGACTTCACTGGCTTTGACACATTTAACAACCGTTAATACTAAAAAAACCTCCCACCCTGTAATTTCTATTGAACCACGCTGCAAGCCTTAGAAGCCCCCCGTTTGTACACAAATACATATTACAGTCACCTGCAACAGCGTCGTTAATGACTTTTGCATTTATTTGTACTGATAACTTTCATCCCTTATACACATCAGAGATATAAAAAAGCTGAGCGTGCCAAGATGTGTTAGTTTATAAAGGCAATCAGAGAATAAATATTGCTGCTTAATTTTTCCTTCATAATATAGTCTGCCTTGAAAACTATATTAGGTGTCAAATCACCTTACCCTAAAGGGATTAGAATAGGACAAGTATCCCTCAGTGATGAAGGGAAAAAAAAAACCCTGACTATTTTTATGGCGGAGTTTGATAATGGAAGAGATTATACAGCATGGTGCCAAGAATAGCCGGAGACTGAGCACAAAAACCTTTTATAGTCCTGTTTGTCAACTAAAGATGAACAAACTGTTTTGGACTAAGAACAGCCTGATTCTTGTCTCAAAGTTGATACAAAATCAAATACAGGTATCTCATCAGAGGTATGACAAAGCAACTTGCTCTTCTGTTCATTACAAGGTGGCTGTGCACTGCCTTATTTTGGCTGGAGGGAGACAGAAATACAATATCACAAATTTTGGGATCTGCTGAAAGCTGGAAACACCAACAATAACAACATTTTATCTTCAAAGACTTGCTAAAATTAAGGGCTAGATTTTCAAAGCAGCTTGGCATCAAAAGCACCTGTAGACTTCCCTGGCAAATGGAGAACTGAGAACATGAAATAAAATGTCTTTCATTTTCAGCCAGCCCCTATAAACCACTAGCCATCATCACACCTTTCTTACAGGTTAGAAAACAGGCATGATGTGGACAAGTGATTTTATGTGAAGGAATTTCAAGGTTGCAAATGGTCACATAAACCCGTTTTGTAACAGTGTAACCTAATATCAAAAGTCTCTATATTTTGTGATTAAACCCCAGCATTTCAAGCAGAGGCACAGGAGCAAGTCCCCAGCATGAGATCTGAATGTGTATCTGTATATTTGGTTCATGAGACAGCATAGCTAGTATACAGCAATATTCATAGACCTTCATGCATGATACATAGCACAAAGTAGTTACTGAATTAATAAGCATAATTTTATCTAATTGGCATATTTTTATTATTTATGTGTGTTATGGTAGCAAATTAAACCTCCAGTTGTGCCAAGCTGAAGACAAGCATATAGCCATAAGGATCAATTAAATGCATATCCTTGATTTTGATTTGTTACTTCCAAGGACACAATTTCGAGCCCTGAATTCTTCTCTTCTAACCTCCCTACTTTCA
>JANHGB010072493.1:0-31012 GCA_026283785.1 Coracopsis vasa
GGCCGAAAGTCAAAAACACAGCACTGCACCAGCTACTAAGAAAGAGAAAAATGACTGCTACTGCTGAACCCAGGACAAGGAGCTATATATAACAGCACTATAAGGGACAAACTCACCTGAAATGGAAGGTGGTGGACTAAGCAGACATCACCTTCACCTCTTACGGTGTCTGGGGACACCTCTGAAGTCCCACAGTCAGTACTGAAAATCATGAAAAAAACTAATACCCCTAAAATAAAGGATGAATTTGTGACTTAGTATTTTGCTTATGAAAATGCCAAGTCCTGATCTTATTAGCCTTTATGTAAAATTATAGTAATATCACTGATTAAATTTGAATTTTCTGGATTAAAACCAGCCTAAGAGTGCAGTTTGCAGTAATTCTCTTGATCAGTGAATTGCACGCCATGTGTTATTACCTACTGAACTGCAGTTAGCAACTTCTTCAGTTTTCAGAAGCATTTTATGAAGCATCGGATTATGGAGTACCGTTTCGAAACTGCAGCAATATAATCTATGGATCAGTCTATGATTCACTCCTGCAAAAAAAATGCAGTTTTACAGTTTCCCTTTTTATAAAACTAGTAAGTTTGTCCACAATCAGTTCATGTTGTTGTACTATGAACAACAGAACAAAACAAGGCTGAAATTGCTACATGCCCAGAATAGAGGTACAGCAGGGAAACCAGACCATCCCACTTTCTGTTTCAAAATTCAAAGCACCATTAAGCAATCAGGTGACAGAAAATACATTTTTATAACCTATTTCAATTTTTCCAGTGAAAGCTACTATCTTAAAAGCTCACTGTTCCACCAACAGTGATAACACAGCTTGCCTGGTAGATAAAGCTCAAGAGGTGCAAGTTAACAAATATTTCCTACAGATGGAAATCTGAACAGATAACAATGAGATACTGTTCCACACCAGCAGACAATGCTTTCTTTCCATCTTTATTTGCTTTCATCATCAGTTTCTATAACCCATATGATATCCATACAGGGTTTTTCAGTACAAATTACTTAGCAACAAAACTGATTGACTCCCAATATTAGACAGCAATAAGTATTTCATCATTTTAATATCATTATCATCCAATTTGGAAATAATATCATTCTGCCTTCAGTTTGGGGAAATGGCAGATTTTTAAGACAGAGGGTAGAAAATAGAACAAGTGTGCATTTTTGACAGAGTTACATAAAAGACAAGAAAGGAAAGCAAGAAATTATATTTGGCAACATCTCAATTTAAGATGATGTCAAGCATCACTGAACAAAGTGAGATGTAGAGTTTGAAAGAAATTACACAAAAAAGAAAGAAACTGAAGACAAAACAAGTAAAGAAACACAGTGTGTTTCGTATAGTGACCTTGAGATAGTTTTCCCCTTAAAGAAAGCATGTGTAAAAAAAGAAGATCATTCAAGCTTGTAAGGTGGAATGTATAGCAACCTTCCACATTCAGTACTGAGAGCATTATGATTTGTGTAGAGATACGGGAGACTTTGCTTAAGTAATTAGCGTTACTCTGCTTTAGGATGCTTCAGATGTACCTCTAATGCATTCCTGAGAAAAAAGATGACCTATGAGGCACACAAGCGACATTACATATCCCATGTAAATCACCTAGGGAGGAACCCACATTCAAATGCTCATTTCACATCATTATTCACATCCCCTCTGAATCAAAATAAATTATACTAGTTTCAAGTTGGAGGCAACTTATTTCTAAGTATAATATGTCAGACAAAATGTAAAACACATACCACTGATGGATAATCACAGCAATCTGCTGAGTGTCCAGTAAGAGAATTTTTACCACTGTTCCAATCACACTAAGAGTAACATGCCTAGGTGCCAGATGCAGTAGATCAGATACAACACCAGCATCATTCATTCTGTTTTTTTGGCAGGAGAATTGCTGAAGAGCTACCTGTCATTACACACATTCCTGGGGAGGGCAATAAAGAGCAACATTAGAAATTCTGAAAGGACATCACAATCATACAGAAAGTTTTCATTCCGAGAACTACTGCAACCTGAGTGCCCCAAGAGCTGAACCAGAGGATGACGTTTCAGTGGAGGAATAAAGCAGCAAGCTGCTCCATTTCTAAATTGAAATTCAAGCTAGTCATGCACATATACATTATTTCATTCATAACAGATGACTGAAAAGTTAGAGGAAAAGATCACAGATAATGGGAATATTTCCATTAACTTCAATAAGGCTACAATTTACTCCACCTAAAACAGTATTTGCTTTTACAACTGCATTTTGAATACACGTTTAGACTTTATAAGGCAAAAAGAGCGTTAAAAGAACATGATTTTAAAGCTGTACAGCCAAATCCCATCATTTTTAGGGTACTGTACTCAACCATGAATTCACCTCACCAGTGTATATATATTATGCAGTTTCTAAATGACTCCCCACCCCCAGAAATCCTGTGCCATTAAGTACATGTGATAAATGAAAAGTTACTAATGATCAGCTGGTCTATACTTGCTGAAAACTGTTAAAACCCGTGGTGAACCTGTCAAATCTGTTCATTTGTCTTGAACTTTCTATGGCACTTTTCAGAACAGAGGACTGCTTCACAAAACTTAATCAATCTTTAAAATGGCCAGCAAAATGAAAGATGGTATCACTCCATTTTACAGATAGTTGACTGAGGCATAGGCAGACTATGGAAAAAAAATCCTATTAATTTTCACACCCAGCTTGATAACTCTAGCAAATGACTTCTCAGAAGGTGATTGCTATATGGTACTTCAACCCTTCAAACCAGCATTCCCATTGGCTTCAGCTATAAGTGCTCAGCATTTCTGGAAGATATTTCTAAAGAAATTTCAAGCTGTTACTCTGAAAAATGAGAAGTGCATTTATTAACTGCTTGCGAGAATTACAGCTTAAGTAACTACCTAGTGTTACAAAGGAGCATAAAGTCAAGAATAAAATCCTTAGGGCAATAATTAGATCCAGTACTAATCCACTATCCTGTCCACTACAGAACGACTTTCGAAAAAGAAAGAATTCCTCTGACAATAGCCCCCTCTTACTCTATCATAGAATAAAGGTAGCTCCACTTTGGGGAATACTTCCTTTGAATTGCTCTGGGGAAAAAAAAAAACCACAAACCCTAACAAAACAATCAAAGCAACCAAAGCCAAGAACCACATATTTCAGATTTGTAGGATTTTCCACACAATTCAAGTGCACAGGAATTGTGCCCAAATGCTAGCCTTGTCTCAAAAGCATCTTTGTACGTAGCCATTTAAAACCAGGGGCATTATTATGATGCAGCCAGCCAGGTGAGCTGTTTGACAGCTCGGGAAGTTGCCATTCAGTGACTAAATGGGAATATCCACATTATGAATGCAGCATGTTCATGGACTAGATGGCTTGCCAAGGAGAAGTTTGAGGAAGCCAAGAAGAATGAAGTACAATGAGCCTAAAGGACTTCCAGGCTTCCAGAATTTCACTGAAATACACATGGCAACAGGGAATATTTCTATCTTGACAAATAAAAATTTGGCAAAAAGGATACAGCTATTTTTGCTACACCATCTACTGAAAATACAGGAGAGAGATCACAACGAACTTGAAGACTGCCTGTGGAGGTTTCCTGACAACAGAGGGCCAACAAGATTCTGAAGTCTCATGATTCATTCAGAGCTCAGAAAGAAAGTGAATCCACTCTAGTGGATACAACTCTTCGGCGCATTCACCACTATTCTGCACTCCCCTTCCTGCTCCTAATTTAACTGAATTCACCATGCAAGGTCCCTCAGCAGGCAGTCTGCATATTCTCTGCTACCTGTTTTGCCAGCCAGCTGCCAAACACCTGCCCCTTATCTTCAACTTTCATGTTATACTCCCAGATAGCTTATTACTAACTTGCTGCCTGCTGTTCACCAAATCTTCTTCACTAAATAGTCAGTTCTCTACATCACCTTCTCTAGCCAGCCACAGTTTTCCTCCTTTATCTGGTCCAGACTTGTGGTCCTGAATGACTACTCCTTCCCCCTTAAACTGAGCTTTCTGTCCCTTTTGTATTTAAGCAACTAGCTTACAGCTCTAGCCACACATCCATGCGGTGTCTGAGCAGTTCTGGAAGCACTGAAAATTTCTAGTACACTCAAGGGGAATCAAATATTCACAGAAGAAGTTAGTATTATTCACCTTTATTAATCTATTCTTTTTCTTTTTCATACAACTTGGTTTAGGATATCTTAGGCCAAAATAATTATCTTTCCCATTTGATCATCCCTGCAGGCCACGGTACTTAGCCTTCTGTGCTTCAAGAATGCAATTCTTAACTCTGGTGCTTCAAAGGCACATGCGCAAAAGTAATGCTAAACATTTAGAAAAATGCTTTATAAAAGATCATGTAAGGGGACTTTATGTTTGTGGCAAATGTTTTACTGCTTACTTTACTCAAACCAGTTACACAAACTTAAATTATTACTTCTGCTTTCTTTACATTTTACAGGCCTCCTTGAATAACAGCTCCTAGCTAACAAAATAAAGTAGTAAATAAGATGTACCAGAAACATTTAGAATACTGGCTCCTTTAAATCTGCAGAAGAAAATTCTCTTTGGAACAGCATCTGACATTTCTGATTTATGTTAGTTCCTCCTATCGGTAATAACACCATTTGTAAGGAGTCTGCATTAACGGATTATTGGAGCACATAACTGGAGAATGAGTTAATTAGGTTGCTTTGTTTTAATAAAATATGCTATTCAAAGATTCTCGTATTTACCTGCTTAAACACCATTACACAAAAAGAAAAAGGCTGTCAAATGAAAAGCCAACAATAAATGAAAAAAAGTGAGAAAGACGACGTGTTCTGAAAGAGAACAACGGAAAATTCCTGAGCACAATGACAGGTACATCCAGGAGAGAATTGTCTTTCCTTTAATGTTAAAGAATGGGACCAAATGCAGTCTACAGTTTCAGAGTCCAATCGAACCAGCATAAGCAATAACTAAGAGTTGAGACAGAGTCCTTTAACACAGCTGGAAATTAAAGGAACTGCAGCCCCCAACCATCTCTACCACAAGCAAGTTTTGCTCAAAAGAAAATGCAGAAATTAATTCAGAGTGGTTAAAGAGAGAGTGAAGTCTTCTTTGTCATGCAGACAAGATAAACAGAATACATCACGCTAGAGTCTGCAAACACACTCTGTGCAGGATGCATTGTAAGATACTTACTCAAGACTATTTACAAATCTTACTCACATAATCTGTAAAGTGCATCAGGGACAACATGACAATGCCATTATCACTATATAAGCAATAAACTTAGTGGATGCCCGTCAGTGAATCTGCTCACCTGGCTGGGAATGTCACTGTGCCATGCTGTCTTCTTCCTTCCTCTCACTTCACCCCTGCCAGTATTACTTAACCACTCCGTAACAGCCTCATGTTGCATTCTGTATTCTTTATCAGCACATCACCTCTCTCACATTAACAGCAACACTGAAAAAGGTAAGTAACCAACCAATCTTTTCACAAGAAGTCTAGATAAGAAAATCCTCACTTTAGTCCATTTCCTGCTCTAGCTTCTGTACAGGGTAAAATTCATAACAACAAAAGGATTTGAAGAATAACTCAAATCCTACGGGCTTTCAAACAGCAAAGTGTGTCCGTTTATAGAAAGGAAGGTGTGCTTTAGTTCAGCCTTGTGTTATGACAGGAATCAGTGCCCCCCATCAACCTTTTGGTGCACTTCTTTCACTAAAACAAAAGGCAAGCAAGCACAGAGGCTGCAGGCAACGGATGGCCCTTTGCAGAGATCTACAATTTTTTATTCAAGCACACTGATTGTATACTTTATTTCACAAAGAAACCTGAAACAGGAAGAAATGTGCTAAAAAAAACAAAGGAGAGAAAAATGTCTGTAGTATAGATTTTTTTTCAGTAATCTCAGGAGAGAATGAAAAAAAAAAAACCCACAGAAAAAAAACCCAAAACATTCTGCAGCTAGTTAAAACAGGGCAATTCTTTTCTTTAAATTATCCTAATGATTTCCACATACAATTTATTGAGCAGGCAGCTCAAGTAGATGGATGGATATTTAGGAAAAGATGCATAACGATCAACTGAAATGACAACCACATTTAACATTATCAAGAAGTACCTGAAAAACCATTTACCACAGTCATCTTTTGCATCTGGCTGTCTAATGGTGCTTTTAATGAAAGAGACAAGCAGAACTTAACTAATTACTTGGAGACATTGAAATCTGTCATGTCAGTGACTTAGCACACATTTTCTTGGACCTTCAGCTTTTTTCCTTTAAAGTAGAAAAAATTAGAATTAGGCAGCTTTCAGAGTTATGAAATAGGAGGTCATATTGTGACAAATTATACCACTCAAGAAAGAAAATATTTCTAATTAAAAATCCATCTCATTTGGAAGAGCAACCGTCCATCATGTAAAAACTGGAGACTCCAGTGAGCACTGTTTTGGTTAGTTGAGTTAGAAGGTGTTACTCAACACACTGATTGGTTTAAATTATTATATGAATGTTCATGTTATTTAACAGCCATTGCTCTCATTGGAACTAGAGGAATGGAGTTCCCCTTTTTCATTTCTTCTGCCAAATATCCTCCAGATGTAACTTCAAAAATCATCTACAGTTCCTTGTCTGCATTTCAGTAGAGGAAAAAGCAAGTACTTTATTTGCTGATTCCAACATCTTTCACCCAATTTTACCTGGACCATGCTCTTGGATGCCAGATCACATACACTCACTGAATCACAGAACCAGAGAATACTTGAGGCTGGAAGGGGCCTCTGGAGATATTCTACCCTAATACGCTTGCTCAAAGCAGGATCAACTGGGAGAGGTTTCTCAAGGCTGGGTCCAGTTAGGTTTTGAAGATCTCCAAGGATGGAAACTCTAAAACCTCCCTGGGCAAGCTGTGCCAGTGTTTGATCACCCACACAATAAGAACAGTTTTTCCTTGTGTTTAAATACAATTTGCAACATTTCAGTTTGTGTTCTCTTGGCCTTTCAGTGGATGCCACTAAGAAGAGTCTGACTCTGTCTTCTTTGCACCCTCCCAGCAGGTATTTATACATGTCAATAAGATCCCCACCACAGATTCAGGGTGAACAGTCTCAGCTCTCTCAACCTCTCCTCATGTGAAACACACTCCAGTTCTCACCAACAGCCCCTCACTGAACTTGCTCAAGTAGACCCATGACTTTCATGCACTGGGGAGCCCAGCACTACACACATTATCCCAGATGCAGTATCATCAGTACTGAGTAGAAAGAACTGTTCTACCTACTAGCAACGCTCTTTCTACTTTTATCCTTGAGCTGACCCTGTGACAGCAGACCTTCAACCCTGACCCACAAAACAGGCTTCTAGATGTTCACAAGAGTGCACTCTGCAGTTCATTCTATCCAAAGGATCCAAGCACAGCCCATAAACGTAGACATGTAAAAAAAACCCCAAAACCACTTTTCTACAATTGCTGGGTCATGTTACTACCTATATATTTTTTCTAACCCAATGTATATTGGACATTCATCCTTCACAATCCTTTGGGAAAACCAAAATCTATCTTTTCATTTTTCAAGAATTCTGAGAAATTGTGTTCCAGTGCCAAAGACATGTTCTTTTGAAATTCTGAAGCAGGCAATGATGACAGCAATTACACATTTTATTTTACAATGCTAACTTAATATTTCAGTGTCTTCTTTCAGTAAAATAATGGGTTTGATTGTTTGAAAAATCTTAAAATACTTTATGGTTGATGCTGATTCTGAATACTAATGCAGCTGAGAGCAGCAAACAAAAATCATAGGCGAAAACTAGCAGTTTTCCTTCCCTGGTATAGCAAGCTTTTATTACACCAGCAAATAAAAAGATCTAAGAAATTTACATTAAAATGGGCAGCTTAGCTTTCCAGATGCCCAGCCAGTTCTAACTGAAACTTCCATCAGTTGGTATCGGGCATATCTATGCTATATATCACACAACATTGTATAACAGGATATGTGACACTTAGCAAAAAAAAAAAAAAAAAAAGGAAAAAAACCAAACAGATGAGATTCCATACTAAGCAAAACAGTTTGGAAGATTAGTTCAAATAATTTACTTTCATACTATTTAAAGGCAGTACTGCAAAAGCACTGTAAGAGAGTAAACTAATGTAACGCAACGCGTATTTTTCTCTCTGCCTAATACTATCAAAGAGTAAGAAAACAGATTTTCCAACTTCCTTAGAATCCTTTTTCCTCATAAAATGAGGGAATCTACAGAGCTCGCTGTCCTAAATATGCTGAACCTATGGAGTCTCCAAGTAAAGCTGGGAGCTCAGCATCTTATAGGAGGCTCTCAAGTGGTTTCATACAATCCAATATTGTCCACATTCCTGACCTCATCTGTCAGTATTAACCACTATTATCTCTCACTCAAACTGTGAAAGGAGGAAATCTAGTCAACAACTCATCAGTATTAAGTACAGCGCTAATGTTTTAAATACTATGCATGTGCCCAAAGCTAGATGCCAATTTTCCAAAGTAAAGATTGGGGCTCAGAGGTGGTAATATGAAATAGGAAAATATTGGGAAAAAAAATATTCTTTCCCTGGAAAGTGTAATTTGGATTAGCACCATATGCATTTTCTGACTTCTTAAGTACATTGAAGTGAGACAGCAAATCATCATATTTTTGTCATGTCTCAAAAAGAAGACCAAGATTCACATTTTAGAAACATCTTGAGATGAAGCAATGCTACTAAACTAAAATCCTCTCTCTTAATCAGTACTTTTCTTCTTGCAAGCAAATTGAGTCTGAACGAAAATAGAGAAGAAAAGTTAATGAACAAATCTACATCCACAGATAAGACCACTTTCTAAACATGAAGGGAACAAACTGCTATTAAAACCCTAGGGAGAAGTAGCTGGAGAAGTATGTATTCATGCAGAACCTCAGGGAGAAGTAGCTGGAGAAATATGTATTCATGCAGAACTCACAGGAGTGATTCACTGGTGGACCACTGTTGTTTTGTTGGGTTGTTTCGGGTTTTTTCCCAAACTTTCACTGCATAAATTTGAGTGCAAAAATACAACTTTTTATAACTGATATAAATTAAACATTATAACTGAGGCCAGCTGCTGGATTGAAGTAACAGTCCAAATTCTAAGTGTTATCTTATTAAATACCCAGAACATTTCCAGCTATGAAGATGACACACAGTAACAAGAAATTAAACAGAATTTCATATGATACAGATCAGATTCTAAAGTGGTTGCCAAAACAGGTCCCAAATACAAAAGAAAGAGTACCATCAATCTTAAATCTAAGCCTAACACTAGACAGCCCCATTCATAGAAGGATGCTGGAGAGGGACTCTTCATTAGGGACTGTAGCGACAGGACAAGGGGGAATGGGTTTAAGCTTAAACAGGGGAAGTTTAGGTTAGATATAAGGAAGAACTTCTTTACTGTGAGGGTGGTGAGACACTGGAACAGGTTGTCCAAGGAAGTTGTGAATGTTCCATCCCTGGCAGTGTTCAAGGCCAGGTTGGACAGAGCCTTGGGCTACATGGACTAGTGTGTGGTGCCTCTGTCCATGGCAGGAAGGTTGAAACCAGATGATCTTAAGGTACTTTCCAATCCTAACTATTCTATGATTCTATTTAGATTCATTAGATTTACTGAAGCCACATATAAGACCTTCTACTTAGTGACCACCTCCCTACATACTCAAAAAAACAAACAAACAAAAAAAAAAAAAAACAACTCAAGAAGGAAAAGATGAAAAAAATCAGGGCTGGTTTGTTTGTTTTTTATAGATGGGGATCAGAAATACAGAAGATGAAAGGGTATGCATAAGGTCACAAAGTAAAGCATTGAAAGCATAACACCAAGCTACAGTCCAGTGTACAGCACTGTAAGGATGTTGTGATTACCAACATATTAAAAACTTGGATATGAAAATGCCAAAGATTACAGACAATAAAAAGCTGCCAAACCAGAGCTACTGCAAAAATTGCATAGAAGTGTAAAGTTATGGATATCAGCGATGCTTTCAGTAACATAAAACTGACTAGAACTGAGAAAAGGAGCAGATTTTAAACACAGACAGACAGCATCTCATGTAAAAGCTAAACAAATGTGAACTAGTATTACATAGAGAAATCACATGGCACCCTCTGTACCTGGAAGTAGACCTACCAAGATTCATTATCTAGAAAGGGAATTAATCCAAAAACATTCATTAAGCAGTGCTATGAAACAGAAAAACAATGCAGATAAGATCAGTATCAGCTAAGGACAAAATCTGAAACCCAAATTAACTGACCTAACACCAGCTACCGCAACAGATGAGGTATTTCAAGTCAGTGATAGCTACTGGCCCTAAACACCAAAATGTGCTAGTCAGGTATCTCACAGCTGGAATTACAATTATATATTTATCCCTGCTGTCATTCTGAATACGCATTCTCAGTACTGAACTTAGCTTGGAGCAAAACAATCAAATTGTTCAGTCCTTCCTCCTACTCTTCTTTCTATCCTCAAAGTCACCCTACCAGATTGTAAACACTCTACAGAGAGAGTGTGGATGAGTAATTGTGTGCAATTGACTTTGACTCTGTGCAGTTGCAGAACGGAGTAAGCAACATGAAGTTTCTTTGCCGGTGGCATTGTACTGATGGCTTTAGCTTTGATTTGGTATTCATTTTTCACAACACCTTGATGTAATGGCAGGTTAACGACCCCTGCTTCTTTTTAAATGGAGTATTCAGTTACAGAGTACAGCAGTGTCTTCACACTTACCAACCAACACAAAGACAGAAGGCTTCAATCAAAGCTTCTAATCAAACCTCAAAAACAACAGAGAAGCAGTTACATGCAGCCAAGCCTATTATTCCTCTTTGTGTTCCCGTATGTACTCCCCCTTACAAATTAATTCCATGAGCAATTTCTTTTCTCTGGTAAACTGAAGTCAGCAGCTTAAGTATACTTCTATGTTCTTTGTGGCAATCCTATAAACCAGTACTGCCTTTGATATGGTCCTCCAACGAAATTTCCTCTCCATCCTCAGGCATATTCTGCAAAGCTCAACATGTCCCAGAATAAAGAATGACATAGGACACATTAGTGCGCACAGTGCTAAGTAGTGTACAATAAACCCTTGGAAATCCCAAAACCTTAGCCAGGGAGTGACAGCAACACTGTGAAGTGCTAAAGAGGTATCAATCAAATACTGCTTAACAAAGCAATTGTGGTTAAAATGGATTTCCTACCCCAAGTAACTACATAGTAAGCACATCTCCTCTTTTTAGCAGCTAACTGTGTTTACGTAAAACAGGCCAAGAGACTTCCTTGTCCCATTTCTCACTACGTACAATGACTCATTAGGTAATTAGAGGGGGGAAAAAATTAGGTATGTTGTAGAGAAGAAGCGGTCAATAGCAACAACCACCTCTCATGTGCAGGAGAAATAGAAGCATATTCTACAACAGGAGTAAGACACCTTTGGGAAAAAAGAGCAAACACTAGCTGTGTAAAAAGTTCTCACATGTTAACTACCACCATTTTGAATAGAGAGTTCTGAATGGCCACCACAAATAGTGCTGATTTTCAGTGATAACCATGCTGTCCTGTAATTTTCATCTTCTGAACCACAAGATTCTGTAAAAGAATAATGAACTGCACCCTTTTGTAAAAGAGAAACAATAACCCAAATTAAAATGCTCTCTTGAAAAACACTGTGTTTTTCATTCACATTCAACAAGTTATTATAACTTTCCCAATAATTGTGACTTTAAAAAAAGAAAGTAGAATGCCAAAACACACCCTGCTATATTGCTGGGGGGAAAAAAATCCAAATACTTTAATTTTAGCACAAGTGCAGGAAGTAAAATTACTTTTATTTGTTCTTAATACCATCAAAACCAGGTATTAGTGTAAATGTTTAGATATAAAAAAGGATTCTTTATTATTTTTCCAAACCACCAGTTTTATTCATGCTTTAACTCCCTAGCTGTAATTATGCTTTCATAACCTTCAAAGAATGATATTAGCTTTTTTTTATTCCATTAATACATTCACTACTTTCATCATCAAACGAAACAATGGCTTAATAGATAAAAACTTTCTTCAATGTTATTTAAATACATTCATACCAAAAGCTGTCTTTAACATTCTTCTCTATAGTCATGTCTCAACAGTACCTTTATTAAATGGTAAATGACAGCTTCAGATATCATGGAGCTGAAGAATACCTTCTGGACTACATTTAAGTTTTTAAAAAAAATCCCACAGTTCTAAATGTTCTGAAAATTAAGATTTAATTCTTAGAATACACTAGGTATACAGTTTTCCTTCTTTTCAAACTAACTTCAGAGGTCTGGAAAGAAAGATAAAGGCTACACATAAACAATCACAGAGGTATCTCTAGCAGTAACATGCATGTCTGTCATAAAACAAAAGCAGCGGGAAGCACAGTAAGTGCAAGCTAGCTCATGGAAAGCCATGACTTATTGGAACAGGTTCGGTGTCACACCAGTGCAGCCTTTCATATATCAGGTCATCACTAGTGCTTTGTACTAACAGTTATGGTCAGCATGAGGACAAAGATCTTTACAGCATCTCCACTGAAAAATAACTTCTTCACTGCCTACATTTAATTTTCCCTACTGTGCAGTATTTTGCCAAGCAGAACAACATTCTAGAATTTTGAGTAATCAATTCTTCTTCTCATCACCAGAAATTTGTTTCAACTCAGCTTGCTGGGCAAACTGCAGAAGCATAATCACATCATATTAAGCATGAATGTTTAATTTCAGACACACTTATTCATGTATTCTCCCATGCATGTTACACAACACAACCTTTTACCCACTGAAAGTGTGCATGTGCTTTATCCTAGTTAAAAAAAAAAAAAGTTAAACCCCATTATTTACAAAGCATTCTTCCTCCTTTTCAGTAAATGCATTCCTTTATTGATGTGTCTTTCACACTGCAGTTTTTATTTATGAATGTAAAGGTAAGTTCTTTAAATAATGAGTAGTCATGTCACATCTTACCAAATCGTTCAAGGGAGGTATGATCAAAAGAGGTTCTTCAGACTTGCTGTTTCAGAAATTCAGACAATTTTCTGATTTTACCTTCCACATTCTTTTTCTTCTTAAACACCCTCTAATGACTTCTTGTTAACTTACTCAGTGAAAACATCTGAACTAATCTCTCAGATCCAACTTATCCTACCTTCATCCCATGTTACTTTGAAAGTGAGCTTCTGGTTATTAATGGGACAACTCCTGAATAGAAACCATTATGTAGTTAGTATGAAACAGAACAGCATAATTTAATCTTCAGACAGGCCATCACAAATGAAACAGCATTTGGAACTGTAAATATAATTATAATCTTACACATATATCAGAACATCAGCCTTTTCAACCTAACCCAAAACTAGTAAATTGTAGAGGTAACAATTGTTAATGAATACCATAAACTAAAAGGTGTTTTCAAGTTAGGTTTACTGAGACAGCACCATATAGTAGTCACAACAGAGACCAAGCACACAGCACAGCAGTGACTGTTCCAAGTTCTGTACTTTGACACTCGTTTTGTCTGGCAACCAGTGACACTGACTGCAGAGTCCTCATGAGCGCAAAACGTATTCTTTGATCAATCAGCGCGTCCATCACCGCCCAGCCACTAGCAGCAGGCTGTACGCTCCTGCCACGGATAATCATTCAGGTAAAGCACACGTATTGGCTGACAGAGAGCAGCACGTGCTGTGCATTCATGCTGATTTCAATTGATCAGTCAAGCAGATCCTGATCACGGACAATAAGGATCAGGCTGAAAGCTCGTTTCACTTTTCCCTGCAGTACAGTACACTGTTACACAGAATCAACTGCCCAAATTTTGGCTGTAATTTTTAACAGTTTCTTCTGACAGCCATACCAGGCAAATTTTCTCCATACCTAGAAACACCTGGCCTTGATTTATGCCAAAAATGGCATCACTTATTCACATCTCAAATTTGCATCTTGTGAGATAGAACTTTGTAAGCTAGCACATTCTCTTTTCTGTACTGGCCACATCTGATCTAATTGGTTGGTCAGTTGTGGGTTTTTTCCTCTTTGATACCAACATCTGAAAAAGCTTAAACCCCAAAACACAGCTGCGTGCAGACGTTTTGATAATGGGAACCCGTGCTGCTCTAACACCTTTCACCAGATAGTTTGATTCTAAAATGTTTTCATGAAAAATGATTAATTTTATGTTACCTCTAACATTATGGAAAAACTTAGAGCCAAACATCCCATAATATTAATTGAATTTGCATTAAAAACAACAGAATATTTAAGCATTTCAGAGGCACTCATCTGCTCCCTTAGTTTACAAAAAATGCACCTGAGCTTACAGAAGTGTAAGAACAGCTCTAGCAGTACACCAATGGGTTAAACGTGTCACTTTTGGGGAAAAGTTATAATTGTTTTAATTGTTTAGGCCACTCATTTAGGAGTTTAACTTTTACTGATTCATACATGATCAAATCTTTGCACAAATCAGGGCTAATTACTGGAAATGTAAAAATACTATAACCAACAAAAGAATAATAATTGATAATGATCATGGGCATTCAGCTTTCCATCAAATATGGTAATTCCAAATGTACCCATATGTGAGTTGAATATGTAACCTAGCATGTGCTGCATTATTTCCATAAATAAAGTTGTTTCTTGTTAACTGTGAATACGATAGTAACAAATATTCCTGTGATTACTGCAAATTAAAATCCTGTTTCATTTAAACAACTAGAAGTTAATCTATGAAATGGGTTTTCATGAAGCATTAATTTATTCCAAGTTTATTTTGCAAAGCTATACTTTTCATATTTAGCCACCATACATTAAAAAGAAAAAAATATGAGGGGTAAAAACATAATTTTGCTTCATACTTTTACACAGATCTTACAATTCCTAAATATTCTAAGTAATGAAGAAGGAAGCCTAGCTCTGAAGTAATGGAAAATTATGCCACTGAGATCAGATCCTGCTATCAACAACCTTGCAACACTTTCTTATGTGAATGTGAAGAGCCGCTGGTTTTCCCAACCTTCAAGTGCGCGGAAGAACTGCCTAATGTTCTAGTGTGGCCAGTGTTCATGCCGTGGAATTGCAGGAGCTCACAACTCCAATTAAAGAATGGAAATCAACGATAAAAAAATTGTATTAGGAAGGTTTCTAGAAATAATTTGAAATTATTTAATTTATTCCTATTTATTCCAGGAGTTCAAGAAAAATAAAACTGGTGATACAGCTATGGATTTTTCACATCATAATAAAGAACATGAAATATTTCTACCATGTTTTTACTTTATGAATTTAGAACCAATATCATGTTGAGAATAACACTCATTAAATCCCCTAACAGGTACTGTAAACTACTTTAGCTTTCAACTCTATGAATAATGGGTGAGCTTAGAGGCAGACACTGTGAACACAAACATATTGGGGGAAATGACCATCATACTGTACTGCATACTGTAGTGTTTTGGTTGGAAACCATTTTACAATTCCCACGCCATCATCTGGAAGGCATTAAGACCATTAGCAGCCAATTGTATTACCACTGTTTTTATCAAGTATCATTACAATATCTCAAATACTAAACAACAAAGTTGTCCACTGTACTACAATTAACACAACACCAAACTGATTACAATCAGGATGCGGTGGCAATACATGGGTTCATTAGTTTCCGGAGAAGACATTCAAGGACTTGCAAAAGTTCTTTGTTTTCAGTGAAGCGCTTAATCCAGAAGATTTACAAATCCACATATTTACAAATAGACTGATCCACTCACAGGATGATCCCAACTGTCCTTGGAAAGGTTGCTTTAGGGACTGATTTCTAAGGTATTTTCAGTTTTGTTCAATGCATCCCTGCTTCCTGATACTTCCCTTGAAATAGTGTCTTTTCCTTCTACTACAAGATTTTCTCAGTTCACCACAACTGTCTGAAGCAACGGCATTATATGTATCTTGTTGCAGAAAATTAACTCTTCTTGCTCTTCATTTTTGTCTAATAAACTCTCTCCTGCTCAGCAAGAACCCTTTTTTGTTAATAAGGTAAACAGTACCTAAAATATGAAAGTGCCCTTGTATATGACAGGCACCAACTTGCCATCCTAAGCAGCTTTTCATAAGAAAACCCTCATCTAGCAAAGCAACCAGTCATTCAGCTTGCCAATCACAGTGTCACTTCTGAACAAATCAGACTTAACGTTTTCATTATCACACTCCCACTATGTTTTCCTCAAGGCTAAGAAGTTATTAAATGGTATCAACATTTTCATCCATGCTCTGACTAAAATAATTCAACTGTGCAGTGTCACAGCTTCCATCAAAATGAGAGGAAATGTAATATTCAAGCATTTAAAATGGAATCCGTAATGATATATCACTGAACATACTTTATGCTTATGTCTCCACTTCCTGAAAATACAATCTTAGCACTTATGTTTCTTGGTGGTTTTAGAATATCACTAAGTATACATACCCTCTAACATGAAACTCATGTGGCTTCACAGAGGATAGTCTTGCCCCTCATGAAGACCATGCAAGTTCTGTTACTGATCCCAACATGACATCCAATGTACAGTTCCTCTGGATAGACAATGCTGTATTTTTTTATAAGCTTTGAGATGCACACAGCTTTGTTTCAGCTGCAGTAACGGAAATACTGAAAATTCCATAGGTCTGTAGTTCTTTATCTATAACTTCTTCAATTCACATCAAAGATCTTACACCTTCTGTCTGTTTGCACAGCAAATGAGTAAAGACTGTGAATACACACTGCATACTTTGGAAAATTATACACCAACGCAGTATCCACAACACCAACAATGGCATCTGAATGCAATGATCAAAAATCAGGTCAGTAAGTTACATTTCCTAGCCACATTTAACATTCTTGACTGTAAAATCCTCACTGTGATAGATATTTCACTTTATTAGTGCGCTCTGAATAGTAAGCAAGCAAATGAATTATTTAAACTTGACTGCAAAATTATCATGAATTTCTCTTTCATCTTTTAAGCTTTCAAACATAAGGTAGAAGCACCATCAGATTTAAGCAACCTCATTACTTCAAACTGTATTCTTAGGAACAAATCTGTCTTTAAAAAAGGATTACATTTACACGTAAAATCAATTAATTCAGCAAGGTCCATTACATCTTCCCTCTTTAAGGCACTGCATATTATTGGATTAATTTTGTTATTTGCTGGTATCAGTAGAACATCAGATGCCTGCAGTTCTAAAATGCTACTCTTTTTTTCAGGACAGCAACTGTTTTCCGTAGGCAAATCTGACATACTTGCATGAAAGGTTTTACTTAACTTTTTGCCATACAGACAGTAGCATTAAAGAGTTTAAAAAACTTAATGGGCAATAAAAATTATTCTAGCCTTCTGCTTGTACTGTAACAGTTTCAAAGGCAAGATAAAAGAATTTTCTTTCAGACACTAAAAACTCCATGCACTTCTTCCATTTTATGAAATAGCTGAAACCAAAAGAAGCATCAGGATCTTATTCACAGCAGTTTCTAACTTCAGAGTGTGAGGAAATTCACACTAATGGATCAGAATGGAGGAGGATTCCCACCATTCTCTTACTGGTTCAGTTAGGTGTAGCCACCAAGACACCTACTGGGAATTCAGTGACTACTCCCACGCACATAAAGTGAAGTTACTGGTAAACACAAAATCCCTGGAGTTCACTCCTATCTAATCGCAACACTTAAAAGGGATTTAGCAAAAGACACAGCATTTGGAGAAAATGAAGCACATTAAAAGGAATTAAAATGTCTTTTATTCGTTCTACATAAAATTTAAGTGCAGTAGAGTTTTTGCATAGGAAAATTTCATTTGAGAATGGATTCACCCTAACCCTAGAGGGCCTGAAGAGTCACTGCCACTGCATGCTACATACTAGATGTGATCGTGTACGTATGTAGTCATTTTACCTGCTTTTCTTAAGAAAGCTTTGCAGGATTAACAGCATGGATGAATTAGAGTTATTCCTAGCTTACACTTTAAAAAAATAAAAATCAACAAAAAGATCATCATGAGATTTTCTAGAATACTTTAGCAAGTCTGGACTCTTATCATCCATTAATTATACCTAATAAAGGTACCTAATAGAACAGTATCTATTGTATTGTTCTGTGAGTTGATAAAAATATATTTTTACTAAACTTGATGACATAAAATGCTATTTCCACTATGCAGCATGAGGCTTCTTTATTTTAAAGACCTGCAGTGATAAAGAATGAAGTGAAAAGAATGGCCGTTTTGGTTCAGACAAAAGATGGACAGATATATCCCAATATCCAGTCTCTGACAGTACAGTGAAGGTGAAGCTTAGGGAAAAGGACAGACCAGGTGGATCTAATGCAGTTTTTTTCCTCCCTAGCTTTTAGCAGTTAGCAGTTTAAAAGCTATTCTAGTAATCTAAGAACTTATATTACTAAATTCATGGCAGTTCTATGTGTTCTTCAGCATAACACTTCTGTGCAGGCAAACATTTTCATTCAGAATTAGGAATATTTTGTTTGTCACAAAAGTTGGGTCCTGTTTGAGTCAGTTATTGTACGCATGCAAAAAGAAATCAAAAATAGATGAATAGGGCATCTAGGAGAGTAGACAGAATGAAACATTGAAAAAAAACCCAAACAGGCATTGAAAAAGCTTCCTGCTTTTCTACTTCTTTGCAACTTTAAATGCTCTAACAGCACTCAACACAACAATTTCTATCAAAATGCATATATCAAAGATCCTTCCTTTAGCCTGAGCTTTATGATTGTTCTATTTCATCCGTATCGCACAGTCTAATTATACAATTAGCCTGTGTAAGACACAGCCTATTACATAATCTCAGGTGTAACACAGACATAATCATTAACATTTCTATCTGTCCTGAATAACATTTCTTATCAGCAATTACCTTCCAAGGCCTGTGGCCAAATGAGTAGAAGTAATGTTAAGGCAAGCAGAGATCATGAGTGTGGGTTTGATACATGCAGTGTTTTTTGCTAAAACGTGAAAATATTCTTTTTTTGGAAGCCTATGCTTATCTTTTCTTAACTTTTTCTTCAGATTTATCCAGCAGCCTGCCTCTGGGAAGTTGCTGTTGTTATCAGAAGACAGCAAAAATAGCAGCTGCTGTTAGAGCAGCAAGCGACACTTATTTCCCAGGATTGTGTTATGCAAAATATGTCAAACTTTGTGCTTTAGCTGCTCGTGAGCAAGACAAGTGACTATCACCACCACAATAGACTGTAAATATGATTGCAAGGGTTGGCTCTGCAATATTTTAAGAGGGACGGCACTCTCAATCACTAATGGATGATTAGACATGTATCTGTATCATCTGGTTTAGTTTCACAGACTGGATTTTATTACAGACACCTTCTGTCACTACAGTGGATCACTGCCAATCTAAACCATTGATCCTGCAGTCAGGATCTGACTCCTGCTGCAGTGCAACCATTAAAATTTCACTCATATTTTTTTCAGGCTAAAGAAAGCAGACCATGCTGGAAGGAAGCCACACCATTTGAGCTGTAGACATGCACATCTGCAGCTCCAATTTTTCCAGCCAAATTTATTATTATTACAAAGTTTAAAAGGATAAAACTATTTCACCAAATGCAATAAAGACTGGGAATGTCAGTCTGGCATGATATCCATGTAATTCTTTAGACTACTCAGAATGGTGAGCTACTGTATTTCAGTTTCAATATACTATTTTTCCAGAAGTGATGGTGGATTATAGAAACTGCAAAATGAAACAGTTCAGGGCAGTTCATTATTTTTAGAATATTCATAAATTTACATACCAAGCCCACAAAGACTGATAAAATCTAAATTCTTAAGATTTGAAACTGAAAGCTACCTTACTGATACAGGAAAACCCCACATGTCTAAAGGTAATTTTAGCCTGGTATCATACCTCCTGCTTCTGGGTAGCAGAGGCTGACCTAACTCATTAAAGGATGTAGTCTTCACAGAGAAAATCTGTGCTAAATCTTGAAGGATTTACAAGCTTAAACAATTGGCAGTAGTTCCAAAACTGTTTTATGTCTGTCCAATTTTTTCTTGCTTTCCCCATGCATTCCTTGAAGGGAGAGGGAAGGGGGGGAGAAAGAAGTGGGGAGTGAGGAAAGAAGGTGGGGGAGAAGAAAGAAGAGGAGGGAGAAGAAAGAAGGAGAGAGGACAGGAAAGAAGGGGAGGGAGAGAAGAGAGTGAGGCCGCATTAAGATATCATGGGCTGATGACTTTTCTACCTGCTGAAATGAGCAGCTCATTGGGGAAAAAATAAATTAAAAAACCCAAAATCAATCACAATAATGGCAGCAAACATACAAATGCCAAATTATTGCAGGGACTACATACTGATCCTCTTTGTAACTGCATTCATGTTAAACATCCTATTTACAGGATTAAGTAAAGCTGACAGAATCTGCACTCCATTGCCTCAGAGTAAGACAACACCCAAAACAACGGCATAAAGTATTGAAGTTATATTTCATGCATCATTCTGCAATATAAATAACTGCTACTGGAATATATCACAAAAGAAGTGTAAATTTTAATTGCACATTCTCCGAGTTCTGTACATATTAATACTGGTGTTACTAAAGAGTGAACCTGTTCCAAAGTCAATTGGGATTTTTTTAGAATTCTACCCAGTAACTGTAACAATGTTCAAAAAGCTCTGATCTAAGTTCAGTAATGAAATTGCACTGACAGATTTCTTGCCCAGCGCTTATCAGTCAGGTAACAAACAAGATTAACACTGTTTAAATATTTATAAGGCAGGGAGAAAAAGGAACTGTGCTAACAGAGAATGGATCATTCCTCTAAAAGAACTTAACATTCCTTGATTTCAGCAAGAGAAATTTGACAAGGCTGACAAGGGAGGAAAGCAGGTGGGCAGGAAATCTTGATTCACAGCTCTGTCAATTCATCCTCAACAACCATGTTATGTGGCTGAATAAGTGACAGTTTGGGATATTTTAAATAAACACCCCCACTGACTGTTGTAAACTATTTTTCCCCTCTACAGCAAAATCATTAAAATTCCTGTGAAGAAGTCATCAGATTTTTCCACCTGCTACCAGAAAGAGCAAAAAGTCAAGCTCCAGCATGTCTTGAAGCAGGTGTAATTTCTATTTCTTTTTTTTTTCCACAGCACTTACACAGGCTACAGTCTGAAGAGATGGCACTGTAGCAGAGTAAAGAGTAACCACAGCTGTGTATTGTCACAGTCCTGCACTCCAAGCGCACTCTGGCAACCAAAGCAAGAAGTAACAGAGGATGTAGATGCTCATGCGTCAGAAACAGAGCTTTCTAGTCACTGAGAAAAATGAGAGTCTGTTCCCTGCTACTATGCTATTAATTTTTTGCAGGTTGGCATTGACATGAAAAGAATGAATCAAGGGAAAAAAAAACCAAACAAAAAACCCCCACAACATTGCAAAGCCAAACAACCTAACAGAGTGTAATTAACTACAGAACATAACAGTCTCCAAACATAAGCAGAAATAATTTAACTCAAACTAGAAGCCTTCAGTCACAAAGGAAAACCCCATTCAATAAACTCCTGGGAGGCAAATGACCAACCAAAAAACCCAAAACAATCCCAAATGCCAGCCGTTTCCCCATTCCTAATACCACCAAAACCAAAACTGCCACTTCAGGTCTACTCTATAACCATTGAAGCTTCTTCTTTCAAAATTACTTTTGGTATAACCCTAGACACCAAATGCAAGCCACTAAGAGAAATATTACAGCCTATTCAGTCTGGTCATGAAATAGGCTTAAAGCTAAAATTTTAGTCACTGGCTTTTTTGTTTCGGGGTAGGGAACACGGTGGAACTGACAGATGGGAAGAGGTGAGATTTCACATATTCCAGAAAGTTTTATCAACACCTAGGGTGAATACAGTACCACCCAAAGACACAGATAATGAGATTTTCTTGGGCAGGTGCATGTACACTTATTAGACACTTCAGAAAGATCTGCATCACAGCTAGCAAGACCTCTGAAGCTAAAGAAACTACCTGAAAGATTTCTTCACATTGCTGTTCTCACTGTGGGTGAATTCCATAGACATGGATAGGAGCCAGCATGCGGTGGTTCATAGAATCAAACCCTGAAGTGAGCTCGGGAAGTTTACAGGCCTATTTCTGGCCTCCTGTATCCTTGCTGTTCAGCACATTTGAAAACTAATTTAACAATTTGACTTAAGTTCTTTAAACATATGTCCAATCTGCAATGCTAACTTTAAGTGAAATACAGAGAAATATGGTTTAATGCAGAGCAGTAATACTTGCAACTTCTCTACTTTGGACCATTTCTCTGCTGCTTTCCTGAATTTCCCTGCACCTTTTCTAGCCAAACCTCAACAGTATTTTCAAAATTGACTGCGTCAAGCTGAGTGATAAAACCAAACAAACGCTTACTTTGCCAGATGCATCCGTATCAGAGCAAACTTAAACACTCCTAAGTGCTTAACAGGATTACTATTGCCAATGTTGAGCACAGCAACTTCTCAATCACCACATCTACTCTGAGCACCACCCTTTCCTTGTACAAAATGGCAGTATGATGATCGGAAGAATCACAATGAAACAGTCCAATCTATTTTCCTCATTTCATGGTAACAGAGATTTTACTAAAATAAACATACTGGGCAACTTTACATAGCAGCATTACTAGTTTATCCTCCACTTCTAATCCTTTATTTTTTTTCTCCTTGCTCAACAGTGATATAGTTTATTATTTCCATCAGTATTTCTCAGTTTTGAAAAGTTAAATCTACCTGAATAGGAGCTGCTAAGAGCTATTAAATAGTCACAGATGAGATCTTATGCTTCTATTGTACACCTGCATTGCAATACTGCATCCATGCAAGCAATGACGTTGCTCTTATCTGTAGTTAAAATGGTGCTGATACAAGACTGGGTTTTTATCATTATATCCTTTATAGTCTCATTGACATAACCTCCTCTTCTTCCTCCCACTCAAAACTTCCAGACAATTTGGACTTCAGGTTGGAGAATTCTACTTTCCTCCCATTCTCATTCCAAGGATACATCTAACGTAACAATAAAATGAAGAAATAGCTTTTTGAACTTGGGTTTAGCATCTGAGAACAGGATGAAAGCTGTCATCCTGCTGTCTTCTTGATAAATGAATAAGCATTATCACAGGAATTTTTAAAAAGATAAAGGGGAAGGTTAGACTTTTAGCATTCTCTGCACTTGTGTAGGAGATATAAGCAATTGGTATAACGGCTGGAGGTGCATACAAGCAGGTAATTAATTATATAGTTCTGATTACAATTAATACCATCTTCCTCAAACAGTACCTCTGACTTATTTTGGACTTAATCTTAGCAAGCTATGATGCCAGAATTCAGACTTCTCAATATATACACTGCAATAGATGTTTCAGAGTTTTTCTGTGTTATGTATCCTGAAGTCCTAAGTTTCAACATCAGTAAGAGAGATCAAAAAAAGTAACTTGACTGGATACCTTATGCTAAAAGCTAACAAGCCACTCCCCTAAGATTACAGTAAAGAAATAAAAAAACCTATTTTTAATCTAAATGTCTATTCCATTGACTACCAGCTCTGCTACTGTACTAGCACTGTCATATTAAGAACTTTTATGAACTACTTTGGATTTAAATGGAGTATCAAACATAACATGCACAAACTAAAACTAGAAGTGCTTCCAGGGAGGAAACTCCATAGCTTAATAGCGTGCCAAGTTTTCCAAGTGAAGTTCTTCCACCAGCCATACATCCAGCGCTTCCAGCTACAAGCTGTTGTGTAGCTTTGGATGCAGTCACAGGACTGTCAGAAACAATCCCCTTTGTAATTTTTTCACTTATCAACCAAAATTTCCTTGGCAGACTGGAATGTAATTGTATTCTTTTCTGAAAAATGCCAATGGTACCCCAACAACCAGACGTGTTTTAGAGTTTAGACCAAATATTACTTATTGAAAGCATCTGCTAGAAGTAGCAGCATGTAAATAAATAAGTGAATTAACAGCACATCTAGCTCATACAGTTTTGAACAGCCTTTGAAATAGGGATCCTGACCTATGTAAGTTCTCTACTGACATGTCATAACCTCTGCAAACTGTAGAGTTTACATTACTCCCTCAACTGTCTAATCATATAATTTTCCTAAACTCTCCTTACACAAACACCCTAGTATTTTCAACTTATTTCTTATCCCAGATTTAGTAAAAAAAGGCTTTGTTGGGCTCTCAATAAAGGACCCAAAAAGCTACTATTTTCTGTTATACACTTTCTTCCATTTCAGTCACTTCTCTCTTGCTTCCCATGATCCATTATAATACATTGCAACATTCCAAGGAAAAAAAAAAGTATAATCTAGGATGGAATAAGCTCATCCTACTAATCAAAAAGCAGGGATGCTCAGAATTCCATCTGGCTTTTTGCAAATCTGGTTTTTACACCTCTGTGTGTTTCTGTTTACTTCTATGTAAAGTAAAAATTAACAGTGTATAAAAGCTTTGTGGATGTAAGAAAAAAGAAAGAAATATTTCCAATTTGCTTTTATATTTTGCAGAGATAAGCATCAAACGGTTTTGACCAAAATAAAGTAGATCCTTATTTACCTTGGTTAATGAAGAACTGCACTGTCTTGAGCAACTTAGGAAAAAAAGCATTTCTAAACTTCCTGGTGTGATTGCATCCAAAGTATTTGAGCAAGCCTGATAAACAGTGTCAGGCTGACTCTTCTTGCTTCCCTGGAATGATGTCGGTAGAAAGCTACATTGTCTGACAACTCTTCTTTGGTCATCAAGCAAGAAAAGTGCCTATAAATTGCCTTTCAGAAAAGGTGTGGATGGCAAGGACATTGCTTATCCCATTCTGCCCCTTTTCTCCCATTCACTCTTCATCTTGGGTATCAGACAATGCACACAAATACACAAGCACCTTTGAGAACACTTAGCCCTTTGTTGGCTTGTCTGCCTTGCAAAAGAAACCACTATAAAAGGCCCAATAAATTAGTGAAATAAAAGCCTTATTTTACTTAAGTCTGGATGAAGCTTTGCATTAGCATTTAAAGAGAGAGATTTCAAGGTTAGATTAGGTTAAAGACCAAACTGACTTAGAAATTCAATTCATCTTCACTTGTAAATATTCTGAAAGCTGGAAGTTATATGTTGTGTTATGAAATCACGACAAAAATCTGAATTAATTTATGTGCTACTAAATGACTGATACAGACTGAAAATTCATTTTAGTAAACTTTTAATCTCATAAATTACTTAGAGAGGCTTTTCTATGAGCACGTGTCTTGTGCATGTGCTATGCCAAGCAGAAGTCACTCATCTCTGATAAGCAGTATTACTAACAGATGCTACTTCATATAATTTCCATATTTCATTTTAAAGTTGATTAAGAAAATCCAAAACCTGAATAAATGATGGCCTCATACCCTTTTCCATATTTATGTTTTTCCCAATATTTCTGTCACCTGACAAATATTAATGTCAAATGTCATCATTAATAAAAAGACTTTCCGGTACCATTCCTATGTTGCATGCTTCTCAGTGGAGGTACCTTCCCTAGTTGTATAAATTCAACTGCAGACTTGAAACATTCAGGAGAGATCACAGTGAAAGCAGCCATTCTCGCAAATACATAGTGAACTTTTCACTCTAAATTCAAGGAGTGGAACGGAAGGAGGAAGAGCTATTACAGAGCATTTTCAACAATGCTTACGAAACATCCACAGCAAGTTGTACCTGAAGAGCTCTAAGAACATAAAAAGTGTTAATACAATATTATCAGTGTACCTCTTTGGTGATGCATGTTGCCCCATAGATCAAACAAAAGAACAAGGAAAGACAACTATTCCTCAAATGCTCAATATGAGGGTATTGATACACAAGAGACAGCAGAAAGTGTCTTTGGAGGAAATGTAACAACAAATGATAAATCATAACGGCCTGGAAGATCAGCGTATGAATGAACATGTAGGTTAACTATGCTTCAGGACGCTGTACTTCACATACTGCTTTTGAAGTCAAACACGTAAAAGCATCATATAAAGGAAGAAACAAAAAATAAAAAAATCCACAAAATACAGAACTAAGTAAAAACTCAGCAGAGCCACAGTCAGTGTCACAATACCGATTGCTCAGTTTGGATCTACTGCTAGACAACTCTGCAGCTTGACAAGACAGAATAATCATGGCATATAAAAATCATATATTAAACTTTGTATGTTTAATGAGAAAACTCATAAAAACTCCGTGCAAAATCCACCTTCTCTTTGGACACTGCTGTCTAAAGATGTTTCATTCATGAAATGCATTCTTAGTAGCAAAAGCATACCCACAGACTAAGTAGTCAACTATTGAGTTAAAATGCCAGTATCGGCAGGATAGTTCTGATAAAACTGTATGTCATTCCACATGGGAAAAAAATATCGATGAAAGCAGAGAATGATTTAAGCCAGTAACAAGAGGTGCAGAATGATTCAGCAGCTGAAAGAATTCAGAGCAACAACAGCAAGGGTAGCAACTGATCCTTTTTCGCAGTTTTTTTTAGTAAAATAATTAAGTATTTATGTTAAGAATAGCCTCTATTTTCCCCCAACTACAGATTTAATGTAGCAATTTTCAGATTAAAATTTTACGCCCTGTGTTATGCATATGATCAAACTAAGTTACAATGACAGTTTCTTGCTCTTAACATTTATAAATCATTTCCGATGGATGTTTCAGTGATTGATAACTTACCAGACTTTTATTTTTATTGCAGGAAGAAGAACAATTTAAAATGTCTATTAGCAATTCTATAACTATCAATAATATGTTCAGTAAACATTATTAAGAGGCAACAAAATGTAGGAGATGCTAATGGATTTCTTAATTGACTTCATGTGTAAGCTATTCAGTGCAAGCAAACCTCATTTTTCCTAAACTGGTAATAAAAAAAATCTTGTCACTTTCAAGTTTTACAAAATGACTAAAGTAATACACTGTGTTCACAATTAGATATTCATAATTATTGAGTATCTTCTAACTGTCAGTAAGGTGGGACTGCACAGGTAAAGAGCCAGGCATGTTTTGCTGGGGAAGACAAGATTAACCTCACACACTTAATGTCACATTGTCGGCCACTTTCTCGCAATTCTGTAAATAAACCACCAGCAAATCTCTCCATTTCAGGAAGTCCAATGTGCTACCCAGCAGGTGCAACTCCAGCTCCCTTTACTTTCTGCTGCCGGTTCACAGAGGCTAGCAAAGAGGTACAGAAATAGGCAGAGCCATGAATGTCTAGGCAGAAGTTTGTTTCTAACCAACCTTCACCACCCCTAGCAGGAGCCAAAAACACATCAGTTTGTCCCCGTAACCTCATAAATTTACTATTAAAAAAGACAGATCATGTCAGGCATACAAATGCTAAACAAATGCCAAAACTATTTTCCTTCCAAAACCAAAACTAATTGCTTAGCTGCATAAAATCTTCCAATGCAAATAAAACCTGTAAGATATTTACTCTGTCCAGAGGGGAAAAGCTTAAAATAAAGTAATAATTGAAAAAAGAAAGACCTGTCATACTATTTCTAAAAATGGATATACTGGGGGTTTGGGTAGGTTTTTAAAAATGCAAAATTACGGTCTCCTGACAGCATCATGGGGCAGCAGGTGTTCAGATCACTCAGCATAAGCACAGCCTCTTTCCAGCTTTTAAGTTTCTCACTGAACAGAACTGCTCCAGGGAGACTCAATGCCTGATGAGTAGGAGCCAGGCAGGAGTTCCCAAATGTTCTTCTGCTCTCCTGAATTATTAGTTTGGCTTCCTTCTTTTTCTGGCGGCTAGTGTGGTAATCATGAAGCTCTCAGTATTCCACACCAGGACTCCTCAGACAAGTCTTGGTTACTGGACTTATTTATCATGGTCAGTGCCAAGTGCTGCCCAAAAGCTAGCAGCAGGAATGAAAGCAATTACAACAGAGGGATGGCTCTGTTTACAAAACAGGATGCAGGTTTCTTATAGGGCTACAAAACAAGCTTCAGGTTTTGTTTCCTTGTCATATAGACAGCTTAGTAGCAAAACTGACCACATGTGCAAGATGTTTACAGCAGTTTTGAACTGGAATCAGATACACAAGCACAAGAGAAGTTTCACAGCACCACACATTTAGAAGGGACTGCAAAAGGGAAAAAAAGAAATCCAAATTCGGATTTTTTTTATTATTTTTTTTTTATTTCAGACTCTTAAGCAATATCAGAACAGCAAAATCCTGCAGAAAACACAGGAAAATCTTTATGGTCACACAGTCGTCATGACACTTGTGACAACATGACAACATAAAGATTGTGTGACTAGGAAGGTGACTTGCTAGTATAAAGACAGAGATCAATACACATTCCCCACAGGAATGTGTAACATTGGGCTGGTAGCCAAATCTGCAGGAGGTGCCTTTGTTGGAATTCACACCCACCAAGTTTTCATACACAGAAGTAATATAATAGTTTCACTTGAGAACAGCTGGTAACAGCCACAAGCCACAACTGCTTTCAGTAATACAATGCTTGATACAATGCTTGAGAAATATTGATATCATTTCATTTGTACCACTCGTAAGAGTTTAGATTACTTTCAAGGTGTAGGGAACATCCTAGATTGTTCACTAGCTCTTCTACTTGCTCCAAGAAAGAATCCTCCTCCCCTTGCTGCCATTTAGCCATCATCTCTCTTTTTTTTCAGGGAGGTTCAGAATTAAATCTTCAGTTCAGAAGAGAAAAAAACCTTTTGTTTGATTCTCTAGGATTTAAAACCATGCACAAAAGTGGTGGATTTTACCTATTTTTCCATTTGCAATCATGCAGTTAAAAATGTTTGTTCTACAGATACCTCTTTTACCTGCAGATACACAAAAACCTGGGGAAAAAAAAAAAAAAAAAAAGCTTGCAGAATTACTTAGACTACAGGAAAAAATGCTCTGATGTGTAAAATCCAGAAAATATTTGATGATCCCTTAGGCAGCTGGAATAAATTATTTGGAGAACTGAGTCTGTCATGCAGACTGCTACAAAGCTAGAAGTTATGTAAATTAACAGTTTTCAAGAAAAAAGGTTGAAGATTGATTTCATTTCATGCAAATTTTCTGTTTTAAAATTCTCCGAATCTGTGTAAATATCTACATTCAGAGAAATATTTGAGCCTAGGAAGACCACTTCATAGAGGGCAAACCTCATAATACACAACACCAAAATCACATTAATCTTAACATTTTGCAGGGTCATCTGTCTTATATCTTGTTCCATTATCAAAAGCCGCATGCTTGCAGCATGCTTTCAGTTTCAAACACCTCAACCAATTTTAGACCTGCAAATACGTATATTTAAGACAGGGACTTTATTGCTGAACAAGAAATATATAGAAAATAATGGAGAGTTACAAATGATACAAAGACACAGCGTGCTTTTCTGCTTAATCAGGAAACTGCAAAGCAAGAAGCCTACTTATATGACCACCCAGGGTAGTCTCAAGTCACAGTTTTCTCACCTGTAGAAGTGTAAACATTAAATTACACCATGTACTTCTAATACCTCAGATGAAAAGCGAAGAAGTGCAGAATATCATTAAAGAAACCTATTCTTGACTCTGAGTTTAAAAAAGATTGCTCTATTATTTTTTGTATTATACTTGTCTTTTAGAACATACATAATTGCATTGCTCCGTGTGATTTGATTATGTGTAGGAGTAGTGCCTAAAATAGGCTGGAGGCCTGGTTTTGATGTACTTATTACGTACTCACAGTAAACAAGTCGCTCTGTGCAGAAAAGGCAGTAACAAAGCTTGGTTTTTGAAGAATTTGTATACTTAGCCTGCTAACTTCCTACTGGATAGACCAAATGTTCATCTATGCCTTGCTTCCTTAGGAAACCAGGCTATAACTTGGTAAGCATTTAGCTTAATTCTGTTTGCTGCTGATGTAGGCAGCCATGGTGGCTTGCTTTTCAGTGGGAAAAACAGTGCCTTCCCTTCTTTAGACAGATACAAAAATGGCACCACTGTCACTCATCTAACCTTAGGTAGGTCAAGTATCTACATACCTTATAGTGTTACGTGAGCAGGATGGGATTTAATGCTATTTTAGATGAGTTTCCATCTCCACCACCTCACAATGAAAGAGCAATAGGGGGACAGGTAGCCACAGAAGAACAAAAGGCATACCAAAAGACAGAGGAATTACAGTATTTTCGTAAGTAATGAAGTTTAGCAGCTGTAGGAGTATTTAGGCAAATTAGTCATCAAGTTTGGTTAAAGTCAACATAAGTTATGCTTTATTAGGTTGCTTATAGCAGGAGTATCAGCTATTGGTATTCTGCAGAAATGACCTTCATAAAAGTTCAGAATAACCCATTACACATGCAGAAAGAAAGCAATTCAGGTATATTACGTTTCAAACGATCACACTTACCATGGTACTGAACTTGCCTCGTTTTCATATGGACACATTATGGCAACCTTGAAACAAGTTATTCAGACTAACAGGCTTTTTATTATATAATTCAACACAATTTATGTTTTTATTATGTCCTTCATACAAGTATATAAAAAAAATAAATCTTTGCAGTCAACATAAGTTGAAGACAACAGCAGGCAAAGACAACAATGCAAAGTGACTGTCCTACGGGGAAAAATGATTGTGTTCTAAGCAGACAGTAACACGGAGAAATTGGGAAAAGCCCTGAGTACGTTTGATGAGTTATTAGAACAAAGATGAATAATGAAGTCACTGTATAAAATACTTTATGTTCATTGTGAGTTCTGAAAACCATTTCTTATGTTAATCCAAGACAACCAGATCTAACTTTGATGCATTTTGACATTTTCAAAGTCAGTGTGAACTGGGCACCTGCAACTAGGGACAGGATGTGTTCC
>JANHGB010072511.1:0-15774 GCA_026283785.1 Coracopsis vasa
CATCCAGCCCGGCCCCGGCGCAGGGGGCCCGCGGCTGGACGGATCTGACCTGGCTGCCGGAGCCCGTCACCGCCACCCCGCCCCCGGCCGAGCCGCCCGCCGACCGGACGGCCTCGGAGATCATCGACGTCGACTCCTACGACCGGTTTGAAGGCGGCGAGGGACTGGGGGGCTTCCCCGGGGGCGGCCGGGGGGCGGCCGGCTCGGCACGGCAGCGGGAGCAGGATGGGGCAGCCACGCCATGGGCCCTCCATGAGCTCTATGACGACTTCACACCCTTCGACGAAGCTGATTTCTACCCAACCACCTCCTTCTACGCCGACGGGGATGAGGAGGATGAGCTGGAGGAGGAGGAGGAGGAAGAGGAGGAGGAGGAAGAGGAGGAGGAGGAAGAAGGGGGGCTGGAGGACGAGAATGGATACCGGCCGCCCGCCTCAGCCGTGCCCGGTGCCCAGCCGGTGCCACGGGACCCCCGACCCACCGGCCGCCGCGACATGGCCCCACCACAGCCCTCCGGTGTCGCGGGGGGCAGCCCCACGGCGTGGCCGCGGCCTGGGGAGCGGGGCCAGCCAGAGAACGGCACCGAGTGCCGGAGCGGTTACGTGCGGCACAACAGCTCCTGCCGCTCCGTTTGCGACCTCGTCCCCAGCTACTGCCACAACGGCGGCCAGTGCTACCTGGTGGAGAGCCACGGGGCCTTCTGCCGGTGAGGGACAGGGACCCTGGGGGTCTGCGTGGGTTCTCCATTCCCATACATCCCATTCCTGGGTTCTCCAACTCCATGCACTCCATCCCTGAGTTCTCTGTCCCCCATGCTCCCCATCCTCTATCCCTCAATGCAGCCCATCCCTGGGCTCCCCATTCCCTGTATCCTACTGTTGGCTTTCCAGCCTCCATCTTTGGTTCTCCATCCCTTTGCACCCCATCCTTGGCTCTCCATCCCTTTGCATCCCATCCTTGGCTCTCTATTCCTGTATATCCCATCCCTGTCCTCTCTGTCCCCCATGCACCCCATTCACCAGCCTCTCCATTCACCAGTGCAGCCCACCCATGGGCTCCCTATCCCCTGTACCTCATCCTTTGCTCTCCATCCTCACACGTCCCATCCCTGGGCTTTCCAGCGCCCATGCCCCACCCCTGGGCTCTCCAACTCCATGCACCCCATCGCTGTACTCTCAATCCCCCATGCAACTGATCTGTAGGCTCTCCATCCCCCTGCACCACATATTGGCCTCTCCATCCACATATATCCCATCCCCAGAGTCTCCATCTCCATGCACCCCATTCCCACCCTCTCCATCCCCCTGCACCCTGTTCCCAGGCTCTGCCCCTGTACACCCCATCCAAGTCCCTCTGCTCCTGCAGCCCCATCCCCCAGGGACACAGAGGGGCTTTCCCTGCCTCCCGAGTGGCGGCTGGGCAGGAATTAGGTCAGGGCCATGCAGGCTCCCGGGGCTGCCGCGCTAATCGTCCCCGGCAGATTGCACCCGGGGAGGGCCGATGCCGGCTGTGCCGCACAGCTCCGCACGTGTCGTGTGGCTGGCACCGAGCCCGCCTGCGTGGGGGGACACGGGTGTCCCCAACTGGCCCCACTGGGCAGTTGCCAGGGCTGAGTGGGGCTGGGAAACACGGGTGTGGGGGACGAGCATCGCCCTGCGCAGCCCCCAAGGGGTCACACTCCTCAGGGACCTGTTAATCTCACCCCCCAACAGGTGCCCATAATCTCCTCCATTACAGATGCTGGTGTCCCCCATTATGTGGGACCCACATTTTGGGGTGGGGTCCCCCCCTAACCGGCTCCCCTTGCAGGTGCAACACACAGGACTACACGTGGCACAAGGGTACGCGCTGCGAGGCCATCGTCACCGACTTCCAAGTGATGTGCGTGGCCGTGGGCTCGGCCGCCCTGGTGGTGCTGCTGCTCTTCATGCTCACCGTCTTCTTCGCCAAGAAGCTCTACCTGCTCAAGACGGAGAACAGCAAACTGCGCAAGACCAAGTGAGTGCCGTAGGGGCAGCCTGGCACCCCTAAACCTGCCCCAAACCATGGGGGTGGCACCCCGATAGTTGCAACACTTTCAGTGGGCTCAGCATCCTGGCTGGATGCGGTCCCATCCCCGTGTCTGTGGGACCCCCTGTGCTGACGGGGACAAGGTGACGGGGGGTGGGAAAGCTGGAAGCTGCCCTGTGGGGACGTGGCTTGTGGCTCCTGCTCCATGGTTAATCCCTTAAAGCTGCTCCTGACTGGCACCAGTTAATCTGCTTCACTGGGAGCTGGGGCCACCGGCTGGGCTCACCACACTGCCCGGGGGTCACTGGAGATAGATGGTCCCCACTGCGTCCCTGGGGACAGGCCTGGCATGGGTGGAAGTTTGGGTCATTCCCCACCCACCTCCCTGCAGCCAGGGAGCAGAAGGCCCTGCCTGCCTGTGTCCCTAATGAGCTGTTAATTAGTGTTTGGAAGAGCCAAGTGTAATTAGCAGCAAAGCTCCCTGCCAGCCCATAGGTCTCCCTCTCAGGCCCTGGGACCATGTGGCTTCTGCCTGCCCTGGGCTGCCCTCACTGCTCCCCTGCCTACACCTGCCTGCACCTTCCCAGAGCTGGGGGCATTTACCCCAAACCTGCATCCCTGGGGACATTCAGCCCGCAGAATTCCAGCGCTGGGAGCATTTATCTCCCCCACCACCACGTTCACCCCGGAACACAGGGGCAGGGGGGGTGCTTGGTGGCATCCCTGGTCTCACCACTGTGCTCTCCTCTCCCCACGGCAGATACCGCACCCCGTCCGAGCTGCACAACGACAACTTCTCCCTCTCCACCATCGCCGAGGGCTCCCACCCAAACGTAAGGAGGCTTCTTGGCACTGTCCCCTCCTACCCTCGTCCATCTCTCCAGTAATGCCTTGTCTGCCCCCTCCATCCATGCTCCTGGCACTCCCTGGGCGATGGCATCACCACCGGATCCCTCTGCACCCTCCTGTCCCCATCCTCCCCTGGCCACCACTCCATCCCTTCACTTTCAGGTCCTGCGGTGCCACATCCTGCCCCAAGTACCCAAACTGGCCCCAAGCCAGGCTCAGGGTCGCTGTCATCCCACTGTCCCCCATCCCGTTCCCTACAAGTTCCTGGTGGCTTTGTCTCTGTGTGTGGCTGTGCCGGCGTTTTCAGGAAGTGCGATATGGCTCTGTCAGACCATGCTCCCTGCCTGTGCCATCGCTGGGCAGGGCTGGCAGATGACAGCCAGCAGCGGTGGGTGATGCCGGAGGATGGAATGCTCCGGGATGCTGCTGGCTTGGTCAGGATGCAGCTGCCGGCATTCCCCGGGGCTGCCCTTCCAACCTCCTGTCTTTCGAATTGAAACAGAGAGAAGCGAAGGGCTTTGCCGATCCGGAGCCGGAGGAGGAGCGTAGGTCCCTCTAGCCTTTGCCTTAGCCCACCCACCGCCAGTTCTCCCTGTCTTCCGACTGCCTTTAGCAGCCATAGTGTCTGCCACTGGTCATCCTGGCAGGAGGCTCCCGGAGCTGGCTCACTCCCTGCTGCAGAGAGGATGAACCTTGGGATGAATTCAGTACCACTGCACAACATCTCACTGGGCTCTGACCCATCCCTTGTCCCCTCCAGGATGTGGAGGGCTTGGTCCTGCAGTGGCACATGTACCTGGGATGCAGCACACTGAGGATGTGGAGGGAACAGAGGGGTCAACACCCTGGGAAAGAGGTCTTTGGAGACACACAGTGCAACCCCTCTGCTGGGCAATGGAGCTTGGTGCTCATCCTATGGGATTTGCCCTGGCGCCAATGGCACAACCTTCAAACTGACTGAGCGCCTCTTACAGCATCACTGCATAGAAGATGGAGGTTTCCCATCCTCATATGACCATGGCTGCATGACACTGGCCCTTGGGTGTCTCCATCCATCCGCCAGTTGCAGGGCAGCACTGGGAGCACCGTAACCACTACAATGCCAGCAGATGCCTCACCATCATGGCTCATCCTGTCCTCAACAGCCCACCATGCCATAGCTCATCCCACCCCACCAGCACCAACGGTGATGCCGGGACTGTCCAGGAACAGACATTACCCAACACAGCTGGAGTTTGGCCCCGGTGCCAGCAGTGTGGCTCTCCCCATGGAAGTGGGACAAACTCTGGGCACAGCTCGGCCATGGGAGAAGATGCTTCTGGCAGCTGTGGGGGGGCATCGGGAAGAGGCGTCCATCGGGAAGAGGTGGATCTGGCCAGTGGCATGGTGGGGCCAGCTGTACATTAACTGCAATAAATCCAACCCCTCAGGCCTCCTGCCAAGCGCTGCTCGCTCAGGGAGTTACTGATTTTAGGGATGATGAGATGAGCTAGGCTTGAAATGGGAAGAGAAATCAGGTGGTGTGGGATGGGTAGGATGGCTCTTGTGGCCAGCATGGCTCTTGAGTGGCTTTGGGTGCTGGAGGCACCCCATGGTGGGGAATCTGGTGGGGATCAGCAGCAAGTCACCAGTGTTCAAGGCCAGGTTGGACGGGGCTTGGAGCAACCTGATCTAGTGGAAGGTGTCCCTGCCCGTGGCAGGGAGTTGGAACTGGATGAGCTTTAGGGTTCCTTCCAACCCAAACCAGTCTGATGCTATCATTCTATGACCCTCTCCCTCCATGCTGTGAGCTCTGTGTTCCCACTGTGCCGAGATAAGCATTGCATAGGGGGACATTTTGATTCACCTTCAGGCAGCCCTGCCTGCTGCCAGGGGCTGCCTACAAGGAAGTAAAGCCCCGGCTGGGATGCCAGTGGGGACATCAGTGCCTTCACCCAGTTCTCATTGCCAGGCACCCTTCATTGCAGCAGTGTCCCCCATGTCATGATCGTCTCCTGACCCCCCCATCTCTCCTGGCAGGATGACCCCAGTGCTCCCCACAAGCTGCAGGACTCCCTGAAGTCCTGCCTGAAGGACGAGGAGCCATTTAACATCCACAACTCGACGTCGCCCAAGCACGACGGCAGCAGCGGCAAAGGGGAGCAGGACAGCAGCGAGCTCAACTGTCTGCAGAACAACCTGACGTGAGCAGGGCAGGAGAAGGAGAAGGCGAGAGCGGGAGCCAGCCCTCCTGTCCCGTGCTGTACACATCTCCTGCCTCCTCCCTGTCTGGTATCTCCCGTCTGGTGTCATTTTCCCGCTCCGTGGCATGCTTTGATGTGTTTTGTACAGAGGAAAACAGAAATTAATTAATAATAATAATAATAACAAAGCCAAAGGCTGCACATGGCCTTTGGCCGCGTCGTGGGGGTGTTTGGTTCGTGCTCCGTGTATCTCGCTTGGGTTAGTTCAGCGCTGTCATTTCTAAACCTTTGCTGTCCTGCAACTGACTTTTTTTGTACTTTGCCCCACTTTTTTTGAAATACAAGTAAAAACAACAACAAAAAAAAAAAAAGGGAAGGAAGATCTTGAAATAAACCATTTTTTTTTTAAAGTTAAGCCTCTTCCCAGTGATCTCCTGACACAGACACCACAGGTCCTCACTCCCTGCTTCCCAAGGGTCCCATCTGAGCATCACCCAGGGGGAATGGCGGGTGCCTGGTCCCCCCTCCTTGACCTTCCCAGCTTTGCTTGGCTAGGGGTGCAATGCATCCCACCAGAGCGGGATCCCTGTGGGTTGCTGCCATCCCAGACATGCTTGGAGACCCCCTGGGATGTTTGATGGAGGTGCCTGGGCTGCTCCCTGCTCACAGGGGCTGCTCCATCCCCATCCCAATCAAGGGATGGGTGCACAGGGGGTGAAGCTGTCACTGGCACCATCCTCACAGCCGCCTCCTTTCAATGGAGCAGCTCAGGATGTCAGTGGGATTTTGGGCTCTGCAGCCAAAACACCCCAAGGTTGTCACCTCCCCAGCTCCTTGCTCCCATCTGCTCAGAGAAGAAACTGGTGCTGCTGTCCCAGCAGCTTTGGCAACATTGGCCTTGCTTCTGCTGATGTATATGAGAAGCAGCCCCCAGCCTCCATTGCCTTCTCCCTGCCCTGGGACTGAGCGTGGAGGGGGGTCTCTGCCCAGGGCACCCCAGCACTCCCACTGCCCTCCCCTCCGGCCGCGGCTCCGTCTCACTTCCCACAAGAGCCAGTTTCTTCCGGAGACGGATTCAACCACAAGCCAAACCCCACAGCTCCTCGGGAGAGAGGAAATGAAGCAATTAATCAACATACAATATTAAGCGTGCCACACGTTAGGGATGCAGCCAACGATCTCCCTGGGGCAGGTAGGAGCTAAAGCCGCAGCTCAGCGTGTTTTAGAGGCTTTCTGTGGGCTGCTAAATGATTAATTTCCAGCTCATTCAGGGGCATTACAAACTGGGGGGTGCTGGTGGGAGCCAGCAGATGACCCTGGGGGTCACGCAAAGTGGAGCAAGCGGCTGACCAGCACCACCGGGGCTTTGGTTTTTGCCATTCTCCTTCCAGCATGTAGCTGTATGACAGGTAAATCCATGGATAAAGCACCTGGGCAGCACAGACACAGCAGCAAAAGATGGCTCCAGCCAAGCCTGAGCGGAGAGTGATGCACTGGGGAGCAGGAGCCCTACGGAGTGGAGGGGAGATGCTGATGCTCAAGAAAGCCTCATGGAAAAGCAGGCAGTCCTGGCACGGGCAGAGGGTGAGCTTCCTGTGGGCCTGGGCGAGATGGAAAGGGAGCTGGAGTGGGATGAGGGTTGCTGTGACAGGAGGGAGAGGACCCATGCTTGTGTATCAAGAATGAGGGGAGAAGAAACAGTTACAGCCATGTGTAAGGAAAGGGATGTTGGAGGGCACTGGGAATGACTTGGGGTTGTGGGTAATACCTGTGGGGAAGAGGAGGGAAGGGGCACTGTGGGGGTAGTGGAGGCCACCTCGCTTCTCCAGCTGCCCTTGGAGGGATTCCGTGGGACCAAACACAGGGAAACAGCAGCCAAGGAGTTAGATCAATCAGCAAACATGTGGCTGCATGGTGGGCTCTGGAAACCATGTCCTCCTCGCTGGGATCCTTCCTCATGGTGGTTGTGAGTCCAGCAGGATGCTGTCTGGGGAGAGAAGAAAATCTTCTTTGCAGGGAAGAAGCAGTCAGCATACTGCTGGTCTCTTGATCAGACAGAGAAACCTCATCCCTGTTTTGCTGTCCAGAAGCAGGCAGGTCTCCTGCCTGGAGATAAGATCACCCCTTTGGATGATTTGGAGGGACGGAACAGCCATCCCTGCCATGCTCTTAACTCTGCTTGGAGGTGAGGCACAGCCCATCCATACCAGCACAACCCATCCACCCAGGATCTGCCCTGACTCGACACAGAGGCTTAGGAGCCTCCCAGATAAGCAAAGTGGCAAATGGGGATGCCCATCCTTCATCCTTCATCCTTCCAGATGAGCCCAGCACATGGCTGAGGTGTGGTGGGCAGCAGGGACAGCCTCTCCGCGAAGCTGCAGTGGTAACTCCTCAGTGATAACTCCTTGTTTAAGAGCAGTAACAGGTGGAACCAAGGAATCAAGGAGATGGGTATTACCCACAGCACTCCCATCTGCAGCTACTCACCCACATAGGCTGCAGGGACTGATGCGGATTGAGGGCAAAATCGGGTCACAAGGATTTAAGCAGGTCTAAGGATGCTCCTGGTCAAAACACACACATTAAGAGAGCTGAGGGTGTTTATTCCCCCTGTCCCTCTGCTACAGGGTATCAGTCTGACCCCCATAATTCCCCTCCTTGCTGTTCCCCCTGCTTCGGACCCTACTTACCTACCCGGTGCGCTCCTGCTTCCTGCATGAAGACACAGCTTCTGTCCCCCATCTCACTCCAGTTGCCCATGACCCCTGGAGCCCCTTCTCGCCCTGGGGCCGGCATTCCTCACTGTGCCTGGTTTCCCCCCTGGATGACAGCGTGTTCCCAGCCCTCAGGCTCTCCTCCTGCGGCTTTGCCAGAGCACTGAGGGAAGGAGGAGCATGGTTTGCACACGCGGGTGCATTGGGGTTACCAGAGGGGCCAGGCTCCCTGTCAGCACATTGTCTGACACAGGGAGAGCAGAAGGGACAGCAAAGTGCATCCGCTGTGTGCCATGTGCCGGTCACCAGAGCTGATTTCATGGGCCCTGTGGAGGAATTAGCTTCCCAGCCAGCAAAGCAACACATGGTATTTTAATCAAAGGCCTAATCACTGTGAAACGGTGGGGTTGCAGGCAGCTATTAAATTTAAATGCTTGGTTAGTTTGCAGGGAGGGGAGGCAGCCTTTTGTGGCTGGGCAAGGGCTGGCACAGGATGCGGGGTGCAAAGGGACGGGAATTGGCTGCGGCAGCGGGTCTGTCCTCCTCGCTCTGTCGTCCTCTTTTCTCTTGCAGACACATAACAGGATTAGAGCCGCGACCCCGAGACAAGGCGCCTTTCTTCCTCTTGACGAGCTCTGGCTGCCTGAAACAAAATAGCCAGAGTCCCAGTTCACCGGTCGAGCCCTGGCCGGCAGGGAGAAGGAGGGAGAAGGGGTCGGAACGGCAGCTCTGTGGTCCTGGCAGGCTGTGTGCACCCCAACCTGTCTCAGCACCCCTGGTGCAGGATGCTGCTGCTCCGGGACCCGTCCTTCCCATTCCCAAACCTGTGGGTTTGGCTGTCCTTCCCCGAGCTGCTGGGAGCTTTCCCTGGGAGCGGGAGCTGGGGGTTTGTCTCATACCTGGAGCTGGTGAGGTGGGATTTCTGTGCCCACATCCTCTCCAGCACCATCTCTCTGCTGGCTTGGGTTTACACATACCAAGCATCTGGGCTGCCTCCTGGCTTGTAGGAGCTTTTACCTGGTGTTTGCATAGCTAGAAAGCATCATGAGTTTTTTGTGATGGGAAATAGCAATTACTCCATTATTCTCATTCTCATTGTAACAGGGAGCAAATCCAGTATTAAACTGACCCTGCGTCAGATTTAAAGGGAGGAGAAAACCAAAATCCTCTTAGCTTCATAAACTGTGAAATGCTCAGTGTGGGAAAGAACAGCTGGGCATGCGTTCACTGACACTGGAGAAGCTCTGGGGATGGCTTTAGCCATGGCAGCCCCTGTTTGTCACTGCTTTGTGCCACGCTGGCCAGCATAAACATTGGGTTAACCGGTTCTGCTGAGAGAGGAAGAGAGTAGGGCACAGCCATCAATTGGAGACTGAATTGAAACGTAAAGGCAGGAGACAAATCGGCCAAGACTGAGTGTGGGGTGACTGAGCTCACAAGCCTCATGAAGGGATGTGGAAGAAAAGGGAAATAAAGAGAAAGGACCCTGAGGCACTTTGAGAATGGGCAAGTAAGATCTCATGGGAGGCACGTTTAAAGGTGAAAGGAGCAGAGGAAACAGGCGGTTCTTCAAAGCAACGGTGCAAATAACACACATACAAGCCAACCCAGTAGGAAATGTAGTAGGAACCAGCTTGGCTCCCTCACAAGCTCTTCACTGACCTCAGGCTCAAGAGAAAAAAATAACATTTACAGGAAATGGGAACTAGGTCAAATTACTAAGGACGGTTGTAAGAGTAGCATAAGCATGTGGGGAAACATCAGGAAGGCCAAAGCACAAATTGAGATGGAAATAGTGAGCATCATTCTTCAAGTGGAAGAAGAAAAGGCTACAGGAGGAGAATGAGCAAGGGAGTGTTGGTGCAGACCCTGAGAAGAAGGATGGCTGCTGACAGAGGCTGAGAACTCCAGGGTTTCACTGTTTATTTCTTTTTTGAAACCAGTCCTTAAAAATATCAACTGCAAGCAGCTGCCTTCCACAATGAGTAAGATTTTGTGCTCTCCACTGGGAGAGTGTTAACTGCAATAAATAGCGTTCCCAGACTGGGTAGGTGTTTTCTGAACTTCATCCTATGGTACTTAGAACACCAGTTAAAGCCACCTCAGGCCTATTAGGTAGCACAAGGGATGGATAAGGTTTCACAAGCCCAGCTCCAGTTTGGGGCATGCCACTCCAGGAAAGATGCAGCCCACAGGAGAAGGTGCAGGGGAGGCAAGAAGATGAGAGATCCTGAAAAGACAGCCTCTGTGGGGTAAGCAGTGTAGAGAACTGATGACTAAGGGAGCCATGAGAACAGTCTCAAAGGGTGTAAAGGGCTTCTTCAGAAAGGCTGGGAAGAACCAAGGCCTGTGGTGGAATGCCAGAAGACACCCCAAAATAGGATGAATGTCAAATGATGAATCTCATTTGCCAGAAAAGATAGTTTGGAGAGACATCAGGAAGTATTTCCTACCTGTGATGAGAAAGAACCACAGGACAGACTGCAGGGGAGCACGGGCAGCTCTCCTTGTGGAGGTCACCAAGAGCAGATCAGATCCATCTCAGGCTGACAAGAACTGCTGATTCCCACATGGTAAGGAGCTGGGAGTGCTGATCCCCACTCAGCTCTGGTTTCTGCCATTCTGTGTCTTCCAGTGTACCACGTATTTGGATGGACAGAGGTGGGGCAGAAGGGTAGGCCAAGTCTGGCTTCTCTCTCTGCTACAGACTTTACACCCCACTTTTTGCTTCTGTCATGCCCCAATATTACTGATTCAGGAATATTGTTTAGATCTATGTATACAATTTGCATGTATTAACTGGATTAGAAGTCGATCTGCACAAGCACCTAGGAGTGTTGGTGTTGAATGAAGCTCGCCCTTTGCTGAGTGCTACAAAAGGCATCATGAAAATATGGTTCTTGCTTTAGAGTGATCAGGATTTAACTGCAAGGCAAGAGACAGCAGATGGAGACAATCTGTTGGGTAGATGAGTACAAAGAAACAGTGAGACAATACTGGCTGGCATGGCAGACAGTGGAGCTTAGCACAAGATGAGCCAAACTTGCTGGGGTTTTGTGCAGATGCTGTAAAAGAGGAGATTTCAGGAAGGATTTGGGAGAAGATAAGGAGATTCTCGCATAGCTTTAGAGCTCTATCTTCTGCATGGTGACTCAGGCCAATGATACAGATGTGGGGAGAAGTGGATCTCTGAAGCTGTCTGTATCATCCTCAGGGAGTTGAGAGGATGTTGTATGTGAGATATAGGAGAGGGCAGGAAAAAAGGAGCTGTTGGAGAGCGCTGAGTGAGAGTTGGGAGGATGAGAAGGAAGAACTACAAAGGGCTTATCAGAGATGCAAGAAGAAAAAAAGGATAGGGCAAAATGAGGCACAAGTAAGAAGTGTGAAGGATGAGGAGGTGATGGTGGATTGAAAGGGCAGAGGATCTGGTGGATAATGGTGTCTCTAGGGAGCCCAACACCTTGCATCTGGGAGAGGAGGACAGCGTTTTCTCTGCCTGCCTTGATCCCATTTTGCTTGCAGTCATCCTCAGGATCCCAACAGTTTCTTGCTGAGATGACTTTGCTGCCGGATCGCTGCCGGTTTCAGCACATTTCCCAGGGATTTTTCAGTCTCTGCTGGAAAAGGCCTGGAGACCCCTCGTGGAGAGCTAGCAGGCATTTTGCTTCAAAATGGTGAAGGGAATTTTAAAGGTGACCTGAGAATCAAATAAAAAATCCTCTTCTTTTTTTTAACTTGCTTTATGAATGCAGTAAATTATTCTGCACAGCCACAGACAATCAGCAAACAAAGCATGGTTAAATGCAGCGAAGTATACTTACGTTTGACATTAGCAGCAAGTGTATAAAGTGGGGGTAATGAGGTGCCGGAAAGAAATGCCAAGAGAGGATGCAGAGTCATTGTCGCTGAGGGTTTCTAAGAACAGGTTGGACAAACAGCTGTCAAGAAAGGTTTCACTCGAGCTGATTCTGCCTGGCGGCAGGTGTTGCTCTATCTACACGACCTCTCCAGGTCCCTCCAGTCTTATGCTCAGTGATCCTGCGATGCTTCTGCTCCTTTTCTCATCAGAAATGTCAGGCCTGCTCTTCCATCCCTCTGCCAGAGCTGCTGCCTCTGCCTCTGCAGAAGAGGTTTATGAGCTTTGTCTTCTGTTCACTGGGGCTGACAGAATGGCTGACAGAATGGTAATTCGTAATAGTGTTCTCCTAAGTTTTTAACAGTTGCTACATACACAGGGGGATATATATGAATATACAGATACAAACAGGCAAAAAGCAGCATTTTAAAAGGCAAAGAATAAAAGTCATTGCCCTTTCTACCTATTTTCTCTACTTACCTTATATTTCTTCCTTCCCAGTCATATCAATACCCCATAAAATCTTCCAGGACAACAAATACCCAGATGTGAGACTAACTCCACCCTGAACAGTGTATCTGACTTCCTGCAACCAGGGTAAGGAGAAGGCAAAACACACTGATGCTGTTCTGCATTTTTCCTCCCTAGGTGTCTTTTAAAGGCAACTCAGGTGTCCCAACTGTTTTACCATGTCCTCAGGCATCTAAATTCATGTTTATTTTCCCCATCTCCTCCCTGGTGCTTTGTCCCTACAGCCCAAACCAAATTATTCTGTGATTCTATGATCTATGGCCTCAGAGAATCTCAGAGTAGAGGCTTTGTAAATACCTGTGGGATTCTGTTTCACCATCAGCACTTTTCCCAACCGCTGCCAAACTAAAGGAGATGGGAACATAGAAGCCAGCACTTTTATCTCCCTGGATGCTACTGGGTTATTTTATCCTCTGCATTTCTGAGCTGGTCCCCAAGGAAGATGGTGAGGTGTGCTGGCTGGTATAATACGTGACCCCCATGTCCAGTATAATACCTGACCCCCATGTCCAGTATAATATCTGACCCCCAAGTCCCGCAGGCACAGGGGAGATCTGCTGGCTGCCAGAAGTGTGAGGAGTGTGGCCAAACACAAACACAAAAGTGATGTTTGAATTTAGCAGCTCACCATAACCCACTTTGGTGTTTGCTGCTCATCTGCAAAGCATAGGCAAACAAAAATAAGTCAGACGTCCGCATTGCTAACGCAACCAAAATAAACCAGTTTCCCCCTAGTTTTCCAATAGAAAAGAGCACTGTTAGTGGCAGAGGGGTGACGAGTGATATTACGGCAGGGTGACATGTCCAAGTAACAGGGTGACACATCCAAGTAACAGTGACAATGGCAGGAGAAGATCCCAGAGAACAGCCCTGCCACGCTCCGGGCTCTGTTTCCCACTGACTGTCACAGGGAGAGACCCAGTGGCTTAGAAATTCTTTTCAAAGCCTGTCTCATGCATTTCTTCACAGAAATCCAGCACCTGGTTGAGCTCATCCATTATTCCTTCCAGCTGCTTTTTGCTGTCAAGGCCACAGCATTGAGTGGGCTGAATTTATCCCCCGAACACAAGCTGAGTTAAAGGGACAACTTGCCTGTTTCTTTTCTTACCCAGCCATTGACTCGGCCCAACATCTGCTGTCCTATTAACCTTCTCTGGCCTCAAAGCACTAATGATCTTTTATGATTCAAAGCATTACTAAAGCAGTTAGCATTCTATCAGCAACAGTGGTGTTATGGGAAGACAAGAAAACCCTCCTGCTTTGGTATGCTCCTTTTGCTGTGGTGTAATTTGATTTGTGCATTAAAATCCAAAGGGATGGGAATATCCTGGAAAGCTCGGCAATAAGTAATGCAGGCATCTCTGTCACCAGAAAGGGATAATCAAAGGAGGTAAATCAAAGTGCCTTCTTCTTAAAAATCATTTTCCATGCACCCCCATCGAGAAGCCAAGTGCTTTTAGTTAACTTTCCCTGCCGTGCTTTTGGGAATTACCTCAAATACTGCAAGATTAATTGTTTTGATTGATTCAATTGGGGGTTTTTTCCTACTCTTGGTCATGAATTGCTTTTTACCCACTGGTATGACATAGCATTGGAGCTTAATTGTAAGTAGCATTGTTACCTATGGATGCCATATGGCTCCACTACGCAATACTTACAAGGTTTGCTGCATTGTAAATACTGCAAATAAGCATGAAGCAGATGGGAGGGAAGGGGCAACTGTTCTAGCGGCGAAATTCTCGCTGCCTTCGCGCGGTAACAAGTCATGGAATGTGAGAAGGAATATATTAAGAAGGACAAGAGGTGTTTTGAGAGATGCAGCTGTACTTCGCATGTGGTTTTGGTCCCCTTCCCACTGCAAAGAGAAAAAGAGAGGATTTCACTTTTCATTTACAAGGCGTTTAGGGCTCTGCGGCTCCTGAAGGAACTAGAAGAAAAGTGCTATAGAGGGAGAAATGTGACAGTGCAGACAAAAGGTGGCCTGAAAATGGCATATTTGCTAGCACACAGATGCAGGCTGATGGGGCGCTCCCAGGTAGGAACTTCTCTGACTGTGAACTCCCTTTGCTGGCATCTGTGCTGCAGAATGGGGCTCTGCAGACAAACCATGGGAACTAGAAGGCCAGGAGCCAGACTATTTCAAAGGGTGGCAAAGGAATTAAGGCTCTGGCTGCACCAACACAGAGCGGGGACTCAGCTGGTTACTGGACTCCCTGAGACCAGACCCAGGTTCCCAGCTCTGTGAAAGGGTAGGAAAACAAAAGCAAAGTGATTTGGACTTTTAAAGAAGCTTTCAGCTAAAGTTTTTACAGAAATGAAGCCATCAAAGGGTAAGAGAGGAAGTCCTTTCACAGCTAAATAACTGGTTAAAAGACAGGAAGCAAAGGGCTTCTTGAGGAAGAGAAATTACAGATGGGATATCCCAGGGACTGCGCTGGGACCTGGCTGAGACAGCATATTCCTAAATCCTCTGAGGAAGGGATGGAGGACAGGATAGTAGATTTTACAGATCATACACATACAAACATTGGAAATAAAGAGGGAAGAACAGCTGCACTGGCCGAATCAATTATACATACAGCCCACTGCCTTTTGTACAACAGTTATCCTAACCAGAGTGTGAGGCAAGCAGTTCTGTCTCCACAGCTCTTCTCCAAGGCCCCAGTACTTTGTAGCTCAGGGACTTCCCAGGTCAGTAGTTACCAGTAGGAGGTTATCTCCTCCTCCCCTCAGGAGATCTCTCTGCCATGGACTTGTCACCTTTCCCCATTGATTCGCCCTCTTAAACCCACCTAAACCTTCAGCAGTGATAATTCGTGGTTCTGAAGAGCCTCACGTTAAGCAACAGGCATCTCCTCTCTCTTGCTCCATGCTTGCCATTTATTAGCATCGTTTGATGCCCCCTAATGCTTGCAGCGGACAAGACAGTGCAAGGCTGGTGCATCCTCTCTCCAGGCCCCTTGGGACAGCCAGCACGCCAGCACATTTCCCCTCTGCCTGGCAACACTTGTCTACATTATGAAAATCAAAGGTTACAAATGCTTAGGTGGGGCAACGAAATGGAAAGTGACAAAAAATGCAAATTTGGTTATGAAGGACAAAAGGCAATGCTAAGTAATGAGGATTTTTGTGGTTAAATTTGCTGCTACAACTCAGCTGCTAGCTGGGAACTGCTGCGGCTTATTGAGAGCGCCAAATTAATGTCCAGTAGCACTCAAATGTGCTAATAATGTAATAGGAAATGTTAAGAGAGTAATGGACCCCTCTGAAGTATCCCATTGCCCTGTGGCATATTATATCTGCCATATAACATATCCGAACCTCTGCTCTGGAGACAGGCTGAGGGCGCTGGGCTTGTTCAGCCTGGACAAGAGAAGGCTCTGGGAACAACTTAGAGCAGCTTCAGTGCCTAAAAAGGGCCCACAAGAAAACTGGAGAGGGGACAAGGGCAGGTAGGGACAGGAGAAGTGGGAATGGATTTAAACTGACAGAGGGGAGATTGAGATGAGATTTGAGGAGGGATCCCTGTGAGGGTGGTGAGGCCCTGGCACGGGTTGCCCAGAGAAGCTGTGGCTGCCCCATCCCTGGCAGTGTTCAAGGCCAGGTTGGATGGGGCTTGGAGCAACCT